>VNJQ01001226.1:117433-177093 GCA_008042515.1 Drosophila truncata | reverse complement strand
TATATACTGCGTGCAAAGGAAAGAAGGGTGTGTGCAAAGTTTCAAGTCGATAGCTTTAAAACTGAGAGACTAGTTTGCGTAGAAACAGACAGACGGACAGACGGACAGACGGACAGACGGACAGACGGACAGACGGACAGACGGACAGACGGACATGCTTATATCAACTCAGGAGGTGATCCTGACCAAGAATATATATACTTTATAGGGTCGGAGATGTCTCCTTCACTGCGTTGCACACTTTTGACCAAAATTATAATACCCTCTGCAAGGGTATAATGATGAAAATATACTTAAACAAATTTTCTGGGTCATTATCTAAATTGGTGATCTTTTTTCGAAATTACTAGCGAAAAATAGATACCAGTCCGCAATCTCTTCACACTTTTTATTGTCCTCATGAATACAAAGATATCTAATATCTTTTGCTCGAGAAAAGATACTCGATTGTAGATATAATTAAGGATTGCTTTGCTTTGCTTTGATATTTTCCTATTGGTAGCCATGGCAAGGCACTTAAAAAGTCTATGGAAATGAGAGACCATAAAACCAAGGGTTTAGGCATACAATTTTTGTCTTATCAATTTCCATAAATAACCAACTCAAACTCAAGTTGTAAGACACACCACACCACCCTTTTTTCGTTTTTATTTGAGAGCGCGAGCGGGTCATTGATTAAACCTTTTGGCGGTGGTGCCATGGCAACTTGGTTGTGCCCTTCATGAGTCCCACTTGCACCCCAGTGAAGTGTCTCCTATATGTGTGTTATACCATATATTGGGATGCACTGAAATTAATTTTAGCTCAATTTTAATTCGGTAATGAAATTTAAAGGGAGTTTTTATTTAAAAATAAGTTTTTTGACTTTGATTATTATTTAAAAAATATAAATCTGTGCTTAACTATATATCAGATCACCTACAGATCGTTTATCTCATTGTTGGTTGACTAGGGTGTTGTTGTTGTTTACTAGGGTGTCTCATAATTCTTGCTTGTGAACTTTTAGTGCATCCTTCGCAATTATTTTGGTTTCAAAAGAGAATTTTATATTCTCTCGATCTCACATTATGCTTATTTTTATTACCCAAAGCCCCAAATAGTTGGTTATTCGTATATCCCCCATTTATTATCAAAAATTCAGAAGTAGGTCTAGTTTTTAGCCTAGTTTTTTTCTCAGTGCATTTGTTTGCGGGTGTTTTGGTTGTTGTCTCGACTCCTTGCCGAGTAATTAAGCAGCAAGAGCGAGAGGGGCAGAGCTAGAGAGAGAGAGAGGCCTGTAGACGGGGGCAGAGATAAGAAAGGCCGTCCACTTGGACAGTGGGTCACTCGAGCGTTGTTGTCTCCACGCTTTGGTCTTTTACTGTACTTGTCCAAGGCGGTTTTTCCTCTCCTTCATATATGGGGTCTGCAACATCAACACCAATGGCAACAGCCATAATAAAAACTAATGAGTTGTTATACCCGGTGTACTGGCAGCTAAAAGGGTATGCTGGATTCGAATAGATCTATCGGACATGGCCTATAGCAAAACAAGCTTGAAAAAGAAAGCTTTGAATATTAAGAAAATCAATATTTTGAGAATCCGGAATAAAATATATATTAATTTTTATTAAAATTACAAAGAAATTACATTATAAAACTACAAAAAAAGCACACATTTTTAAGGTTTATATAATCTCAAAGTTATTGGAAATGTATTTCTTTATAATTATAGCGTAAATCCATAAAGAACTCATTACTTCTAACTCCTATTATTCCTATTATTAAAAATATTATTAATTTCCTTAAAATCACACATTTTCCCATAAAACTACCAAGTATTTTCTAGTCGTTTTATTTATTTCCAACTTAATGGTATGTCCAATGTTGCTGCTGCATTTGTTGCTGTCTGCTGCCTTCTGCCTGCCGTTGCTGTGTCTTTGGCCCAGTGCATTACCCTTTGCCACACTTTACACGCTTGCATTCTTTTGATTTCTTTATTTCTTTTGTACTCCTCGTGTGGAGTTCCTTCTTAATTATCTGTAATTGATTACATCTAAGCGGGCGCCCTAAGAGGCGATTCTTGTTTACCTACAAATTAAACGCGCAGAACAAACGGACTGCGTAAACAAATAAAAACATACTGCTCGTGGCTATATGTGTGGCTTGAAGTCTAAAAAACCTTGATGATGGAATCCTCCGAAAAACAAGAACCCCAAGATGATGCAGCAAATGTGCATAGTGTTTATTGATATATGTATGCTCTTGAAAGGAAATTATCTTAAAGAGATTAGCGTCACTGGAAATTTAGAGAAATTAATATTTGAATATTTTAAATATAATGATTGTAAACTTATCTTATATTGAAGGTATAATAAAACATTTAAAAATATTCAAAGTATTTAAATAAATTTGTAAACAAAATGTCATATTTTTTATATGGCTTTTAGGAAATAATTTAAATAATACAAAAAATATTTAAAATATTTGTTCAATGTCTTAAATTTAAAAAAATAATTTGTCTGAAAAATTGATAAACCTATTTTTCTAAAATGTTGATAAACCAAACATCGTTAAAATTTTAGAAATATTTATGAAAAAGTTCTTATCAAAAAATGCATTTTCTCGGGTGAAATTCTACGGAAAAAAGCGATTTTATATTTGCAACATTAGGTTATAAACATTTAAGAGGCTTAAAAACATGACTCTTAAGTGCTCTTCGTAACTCTGCCTCAATCTGCATTTCAGACCGCTCTCTCTCTTTATTCAGCTGGCTGACTAAAAGTCACTCACTTAAATTTATAAATGAACAGGAAAACAAGGGGATTTGTATTCTTTTCTTTGTGCATTTTGAACTTAAATTATTGTTTTATCTTGTTTAAAAAAATTTGTAATATTTTTTAAAGTTTCAAGAAGTAAAAACTGATGAAAGCCTATCTCAAAGCATTAGCTCAAAGTTTCTTTTTTGTATTTTCCACTCAGCGTTCATATGACTCATGACAGTACAGAGCTAGCAGCTGCGAGGGCTAGCAGTTAGCGGCTAGCGAGTTTCACTCAATTCTCGCTCTTTCTGGGTTGAATTCCCTCTTTTTTCTCTTCTCATTCAGCGAGAGTGCAGCCAGTTTAGTTTATTTTAGGCCAAAATGTATCTTAAAGATATAAAGGTATAGCTGAAATATAGTTAGTTACTACTTAGGATACTTCCTAATATTCTTACATTAAAGAAGTTATTGTGTGATATAAATATAAAAAAATATATAAGCTTGTTGTTTTTTATTTATAGTTAAATGGTTTTTTTTTAATGATCTATTCTTATGATTCTTATTCTTAATACATGATGATCTTAACTATACTTGGTTTGAAGTTTTAAATAAAGGGAAACGTTTGCAAAAATTGTAAAAATGGTTTAGATTTCAAACAATATTTTTTTAATTCCAAATTATTTATTTTATACACCTGTTAAAATATTTATTATAATATAATGAACGATAAATATTTAAATAATGAAGATAGTGATGAAATCGCCAAATTAAAAATGTAATTAAAATATTTTCAAACACAATACTGAATTTTTTCCTCCATTTAAGTTCAGGTTGTTTTTAAAATATTTTTTTAAAACTTATTTTAGCTAAAAATCTAGCTATTTCGGGCATCACTGTTCAGCGCCACACAGCTCTGTTGGAGCTCGCAGCTGTTGAACTCTCGCCGTGGCTTTATTTGGCCTTAGTTGTTAAACAATTGCAGAGACGCGTACAACGCGATAACGCTTTGTGGTCTTGTATATTTTTTTCGCCGTACTAACTGCTAGAATATCTCAAACTGTATCTACGAGATACACGCTTCTCAGTTCTGCCTAGTACACACGTGTTTCAATATTTTGTAAGCAAATATATACAGAGTGCTCTGGCGAAGGGCAGCCCCCAAACAAAGAGAGAGGATTCTGCGTCATCTGATCGCGATATCTCGGGATCTCTGAATCACAACCCTCAAAACACAACAACCTTCGAGTGCGGGTGCTACAGTGTGTGTGTCGGCTGTGAAGACGCGCTTCGATCGCGCGTTCTACATTTTCGATCCGGAATAAATTAAAACACGTTCCGAGACGAGAGATCCGCTAAATAAATTAATAAAAAAAGAGGTATTACGAAACAACCGGCACTAAAAGTGAAATTTTTAACCGACAACCAGAAAGTCGCCCCTAGCTGAAATATTTATCTTCGGTGTGTTGGCAAAAATAAAAAAAAAAAGGAAAGAAGAGAAAAATAAGAAAATTGTGTGACTCGTGTGACCATATATCAGAGAAATCAAATGATTTCGCAGCTGAAAATATCAGTGAATTAAACTAAATAAACCCACTTTCATTTGGATTAATCAATTCTCATTTTGGGACCAGCAACCAACCAGCAGGAATGCTCCACTGCGATTTCAATCTTCTAGCCGAGACCTGTTTTAAATGAGATTTAACTAGATAAATGGTGCGTATCTTGAAGCCTATCTTGTTCCAAATACTCGTTGATCAATTGAATTTCTAAACTAGCCAGCTGGCGGAAGTAGAAGTCACTTTTAAATCAGATTTTATAACTGATCGTTTAGAAGTTGTTTTCAATTTTTGGGTTTTTTTTAAGAGGCTTAGAAGGCAGATCATATTATTGACTCATTGATGGTTTGGGAAATAAAGAAAAAAGAGAATTTCCATATAAATATTATAATATAAATATGATAATATAATATAATATTATAGTTTCACTGGTAATAAATGATCACTTATTTAAAAAGATATATACTCAAACAACAAGCCAGAAATGTTGATTTCTATGGCATTTCCATGTCAAACATTTTACAAATTATATCCCTAATTCAATTTAATTGTTTTAGGTTTCATTTTTAAGTTCAACCACCTCTAATACACCCGCATTCCCGTGATAACCTTGCCCAACAAGAATAATTAATTGACTGTTGCCATTTTTCACCCTCAATCCCAACCTGCATTTTGTTTTGCACTGCATTTTATTTTCTAACCACCCCAAACCCCCCTCTCATAACCTTCTGCATTTACTTAGCTAATTACATAGACAAGGCTCCGCCATGTCCTCTCTTTTCTTTTCACTATGTTTATCTTGTTAATTACGCTACAAACTAACTACTGGTTAATTCTTAATTGTTACAACACTGCAATTTTGTATGCTGGGACTTCGTTTAGAGATCTCCGGAGAAAAGAACTTGTTATTATTTCCCGAGTTCTGGGGGACGACTCCACTTGTGTCACTCATTTCGTTTCGGATTGATTATGCACGGTCTTGACTCGCTTGAAAGCACACCCCACAGCTCTCTGCCATAGGATATTATTCAACTTCTGGCATTTCCATGCGGGTTTTTCGGTTTAACTTCCCCCGGTTAAGTCGGTTTGCTATATAGCAATTATTGTTTCCAACTCGCTCGCTCTCCCCATATCTGTGTAGGGCCATTGTGTTGTACATATACACATTCTCCCCGTCGTCGCTGTTTCTGTATTAAAACAATTTTTACTGGCTTCTTTGTTTGACTTTAGCACTGCTCTGTTGGCATTTTTAATTGTTTTGGTTGCGTTTTCATTCACTCTTTTTTTTTTTGTATTCTTTGATTCAGCTGAATTGTATTTTTTTATTGTGGAGAAATTTGTCGCCAAAGTCTGCACAATTCATGTTTCCGGCTAAATAAAAAAACAAAAAACGCAAAAACCATCAAACGTCACTTAATTAAGTTCTCAACCCAATTGCCTTTCTTTTTCATAGTGTTTTGTGTGTTTTGTATGTTTTCTCATTTTGTTTCGACTTTTGTTTTCTACTTAACATTGCTAATTGCTTTATCTGAAAATACAAAAAAAAGAGAGAGAAACAAAATGGAGAGCAAAACTAATTGAAAAATGGTTCGTTGTTGCAAAGGCTTTCCGTTGTATGGGAAGAAAAAGGTAAACTTTAACTTTAAAAATAAATATTAAAGTATAGAACAACATTTTAAAGATTTACTTTAAAATAAATTAAAAGCTCTTTCAGTATCGGTGAGGTCAGAGGCCGGGCACAGAAATTTCCTAACACTGACAGTGTTTAAGTGTTAGCTTTATTACAATAAATATTTTAAGAAAATACATTACTTAGCTCTTGTGTAGTTTTATCCTTGACCCACAAAGTTTAGTATCTTCAAGACTTGCAACAGCGTAAAAAGCACACCTTTGTTTTGTATCTTTAACACACCCTAAAAGAAACTCGTTATGCCCAATACCCTTATCAACACCTACATACACCTCAAACTAATAGCAATTATACACTTATCAAAACACATTTGGTTTTCTGAATACTCATATCGCTCTGTTTTGACAGTCTGTCTTTCGGTCTGATTCATTCATTTGCGCAAGTGGCTCCAACTCATTGCAGTTGTTTTCTTTGCTTAGAATGCGAATGCATTTGCCACAGCTGTCGGGTGCAGTAAAGATATATGCTTACTACTTAGCAAGTTTTAACCTTGAGTTGCAAAAAAAAGGCTAAATAAAAAGTCCGTTGTTTGGTTTGACTTTTAAAATATCCAACGCCTAGCCGGTCCCCCGGGTTTGTTTGTTTCTGACTTGTGATATTTCGCACATTCAACAATTCACAGATATCTGTGTACGCCCTGCTCGCTTTTAGAGTCCCCCTTTGAACCCTCCGCCCCTGGGAAATGGCACAATGCGAACAATATATGCTTGTATATACTTCAATTTATTTTTATTTATTTGCAAATTAAGTCGTATTATAATATAATAATAACTGGCTTGCAATTGTCATGTGATTTTTCGTACAAAAAACAAAAATTGGCTTGAGTTGGAGGAGATTTTAATTCGACTGAGGGATACCTTTTATTTAGTATTTCATATACGAATTAAAGAGGCTTTAAAGAAAAAGTAAATTGTAATTTTGTCCATCATTTAATGAGGTTATTGTTATCTTCAAGACCAAAATAAGAGATAGAGATTGAGTAATAAAGTTTCTGCATAAATTGTAATTTTGTAACTTTGACATTTTATTATAACTCCCTAAATCGATTTTTAAATATTCAAAATACACAGTATTATTAAACCAAGTTCCATTTTTATCTCTATTTTTGTTTATTTATTTATTTTTTTGTATCGTTGATATTTTTTTTTTATTTTCGGCTTGCTTTGTGCGTCTTTGTCATTGCCTTTGCTATTGTTCACTTAGCTTTTCTCACTCTCGTGCCCTGTTCTACTTTCTATGGCGCTGATCCATGGGTGGATTGAAAAGTTTCATGGATATCGCTCAGCCACACCGAGAGTCAAAGTGTATAAATCATCATAATTTCATAACAATTGAATTTAGAGCGTAATTGCCGTGAATAAGACGAAATTGCAATGACTGAAAAAATAATAATCAAGAGACGACGAGAGAGCCCACCAAACCAAAGCATGGAGCACGAGCCGCCTGATGCTGCTGGCCCGATGGGGGAGCATTGAGCCAAAGTCGGGGCATAAATTGCGCTAATAAAGCGCACAATTAAAGTCACCATCGCCGTTGCTGTCGTTGAGCAAATTGGCAACACTTTCCAATTGAAACGAGTTGCAGATTCGTTGGAACCAAACTTAGTCGCTGGTGCTTCGTTTTGCTTGATTTGGCGAGTTTTTCATAAAGAGCAAAAAGATTGAATTTGGGTTAGATGAGCGAGCTAATAAGCATTTTTTAATAAATTTATTATTAATTGACGGAAATGAAAATGAAATTTAAACTTTTATAGGAGTAAGGGAAGCAACTGAGAATTACCAGATATTCTTAGTTAAAATATATTTGCTGTTTCTGTGCTTAAATTTAAATTTTTAAAATATTTTGATACGAAACAAAGATATTTAGGGAGTAAAATATATTACTAATCTTTCCCCAAGTCGTTACTATTAATATATATTGCTTCCGATTCCCAATATCTGTGTATTGTTATGACTTTCAATCTTGAAATTGCTTTTTGCATCGAATTTTTGTCAAATATGTTTGCCCGCCGACTGTTTGTGGCTTGAGGAATGCGGAAATATTGTTTGTCTTGTGTGTTGCTTCTTTCCCATTTCAGCTGCTGCCCTCGTCTATCTTTGTTTACGTGCATTTTCCTCGGCTTTTCCTCCCCGCTTTTCGGCGCATCTGCATCTGCATCTGTTTGTTTTGAGATATTTTAGCGCTTCGCGCTGCCGATTTTTTGTCTTTTTTTTCATTTGGTTTTCAACAAGCTTGCGATGTTATATTGCCATGTGGTGGTGGCAAGCAAATGCATTTTCTACACATTTTCTTTCGTGCATGACATTAAAGTTTTAAATTTAACAGCAAACCAAAATGCCGGTCTGTTGGTTCTTCTTTTCGTAGATACTCAGTTCCCTCGCTTTTTTTGCTATCTTTTCTTGTACTCTCTGCCGTTTTTTGACGACACTTAACTCTTGTGAGCACTTTTGAACTTTGCCAAGTGCGTCAAGTGTCGCGCCCTACTTTCCAAATGTTTAAAGTTTAAAAGTCAATTTTTTGCTTTGAGGGTAAATAAATTATTGAACAAAGTTTTTGTATAGACAGGGTGTTGAGAAATGGGAATTAATGCTTTTTGTTCGATATTTGATGATAAAAGAAATTATAAATGCTTAAAAGTTAATTATATGTATCATCTAAAAAGGAATATGCCATTTTTTTCGAATAATAAAATTGGTTTTTCTTTATAATACGTTGCTTTCTTAGTCGCTGAAATTATACTTGAGAATGTTAGGTTATGTCCCTTAAAAAAACTCACATTTAATATTGGTAGAAAACCATTTATGAAACCTTTTTTTTATTTTTCATTTACTATACCCAGACAACGAAAAACCTACTTAAATATTCGCTTTAACACCAGCAACTTGCATTTAAATTAAAGCTTGCCTGTCACCAGACATTGCGCATACGTCGTGGTGTACAGGAGTAGAAGACGAACTGCATTTCATTTCGCGTTTGTCTGTCTGAGCTTGCGTGCCACGTGAATGGCAGTCGCTGTCTTAATTCTCATTCCCATTTATTTTGGAAACCATTTTCCTGGGCCGGGAGAGTCGTGCAAATGTCAAAAGTGTGACAAACATTTTGTGGAAATTCGGTTCATTATTCGACCAAAGCTGACCCCATTCAGAAAAAACTGATTACACCGCTGATTACCATCCCAGACAGTCTGCCTTTCTGCCCTTTGTGGAGGGCTCAGCACGCTTCTAATTTTATTTGAGAGCGGACTCGGTCTGAATCTTCATCTCAGTGGCCCGAAGAGGCACGATTTACTGCCACATTTCGATTTAAACTTGAAAATCCGTTGTGGCGACTGGCGCTGCTGCTATTTTTACCAGCACGTTCTACGAGTTTTTGCGGCTACCTGCAGTGCTACGTGGGAAGTTGGTAAATGGAAATGAAAAAAATAAAAAAAAAAGCTGCAAATGTTTGACCAAACTGGACGCATTGTTTGGCCCGTCGTCGTCTTCGCAGGAAATGTTTTCCTTGACCGCCATGAAGCGCAACCAAGTTGTTGACTCGAGTCGGGTTGGTTGACTTGTCTCTCGATTTATCTGCGTGTTAATTTGAGCAATTAACATGGTAAATTAAGGAAGCACCAATTCGCCGTAGATATATTTAACATAAATACACACCTAAGGCTGCTCGGGTTGCTTGTTAACCTGCCAACTACAACATGATCAACATCTCATTGTCTGTTATTTTTTCTCCCTTTATTTTTTTCGGTTTAAAACAAGCCTAACCGTTGAGGGGGAAAAATGTGGAGTAAAAAGCTTGAGGGAATGAGGAAATGCTGAAAATATGTTTAACAATCTAAGTAATTAATTTGTTGTCAATAATAAGAAACACCAAATCAATTAATCATTCATTTTGGATTTGCCCAAAAACTAACTATTAATAATAAATAATTCCTGTAGTTAGTAGGAAATAAATCTACTTTTCAGGTTTGTTGTCTGAGAAATAAAGTTAAAATGTTATAAACTTAAGTTATTTAATTTAACAGTTTTGTCTAGACTAAGTATGCCATTGAATTAGGTAATGAATGTGCTTATTTGGTTGAAGCTCGTAACAAATAGTAATTTACATACAGCATAACTTATGTAGTTTACCATTTAAAAGTCTATAAATAATATTACGAATATTTAGTTATTTATTGGCCAGCTATAAAGTAAGGTATTAAACACACACAAGGATGCAATTAGTGTTTTTTACCTGTTTCGAATACATAAATAAAAAAAAAAACAGTAACTTGGCTAGTTAGTTGGCTTTCTTCTCTCTGGACTACCGACTTACGCTCAGTAGTTTTAATGCTTTTTTAACAGAGTATAAAAACCACCTTGCGCCCAGTTAGTCATTCGGCACACACTCATACTATTTATATAAATATAGCCACAAGCCCCGATATGGCCGGTGTATACAGTTAACCAATTGTTAACCCAAATGTGCTGCCAACTGATACGAAAAGCGAGGGGGGGACTCGGTTCGGCTCGACTCGAGGCAAGGTGCGCCTGCGCACAGAGCACATTGCCAACTGATTTGCTGCGCATTGATTGAAGGGTAAATTACACCTTGCCACATGCGATTCAATGCGATTCGATGCGATTCAAACCGATGACGGACACATGAACGGTGTACCGGATCGGACCGAACGGGGATTACTTGTCCAAGTCTTTGAAACACTTTGTATGTGGGTTTACACAGGAAAAAAAGTGGCTTAAAATTGGGTTGTATGCTTACGAAATATAGATAGATGTAGTCCTTCCAAGAAATTAATTTGTATATATTTTAAATTATAGTATATTATTCTATAATATTATATTTATGTAATGAGTGAAATTTTCAATACCGATTTATATTGAATATATTTAATTTTATGATAATAATCCGATAACTATGGGATTTGTTTTGATTATAACTTCCATGTAGTTAAAAATGATCAATATTGTAATTTTTCAATTGTTTGCTAACATATCGATATAATATCGATGATTTTAGATAACATATTAATTTATTTTTTATTCTATCAATATCAAATCGATATCATTTCAATATAATATTACATTTAATTAATATCAATACAAATCGACATAAATTCGCTCCTATATCGATACAATATAAAGAATTGTTCATAAATTCCATTATTTTAATTTTTCATTTGAAAAGTATTTCTTCGAAGAAACCCCCATTATATTTTTAAGTATCTGATGCATTGACCAATTGCATTTTCTCTCCGTGTAGCTGCTTTCCTCTTTGCTTTGCAAATAAATATATGTATATAAAAATTTGTATCCAACAGATACTGTTAGCTACTGCCACCGGGCGACTGTTATTTGTATTTGTAGAATTTTGTGTGCAAATACAAATTTTTCGCTCGCAACTATTTGTAAATTGCGTCACCTTCCGAGACTTTTGGTTTTTGGTTATGGTTCGCTAGTGAGTCCATGTTTGGATGTTTTTTTTTTTTGGGGCGCCCTCTCTATTCCTCCGACATTCGGCGGCTGTGTCTCGGTGTGCGTGTGTGTATCTGTGTGCTGTGGCCATAGCTGCATATATATTTAATACGATTTCAATGTTTTTTTTTTCCTTTATTATTCATTCCAAGTGCGCTGTCACGTAATTAAAGTCACATAAACTTTTGAATAGTTTTTTCTTGAATGGTTTTACTTTGGACTATTTGGGAATTTTTTGTTTTTATTTTTTTTTGGCACATTTGCGTTGGTACGCGTAGGCATTTCGACCAGACTGAAATAGATACAGTCTGGCCACATAAATAGACCGTCACATTGAGTGTATCGTCTGCGTCACTTGTTATGAATATGAAATTGTCATTGGTTCCACGTCATTTGATATGAAAAAGGTTAGTGCTTATTTTGGTATTCACATTCAATTGGATTTGTTGAAGACCTCACAGAAAATCAATTGGTTTCTGGTAAATTTAGTTTTAGGGTCTTTGCTTAAGCTATGATTAGATTGAGGAGGTTTTAATAATACCCATAAGAGGTCTTTAAGTAAATAATTCATTTTCTTTACAGTGATACTTTATTAATACTTTAAATATGATATTAAGTATTTCAAATATAATCTTGAGCTATTTATTTAATTATTTATTTGAGCTAGAAATGAAGTTCAATGTTCTTTGATTATAATATGTACAAGGCTGTGTAAAACAGTCCAATTTTTATACTCTTCATATACATATACCTGATTTCCCTTTATAATCCCTTATAATCCCCTTCTATATATAAAACCCTACTTTCTGTTATTTAAAGGAATAAATTCCTTGAAACCTTTAACTAATTACTTTATTAAAATATTCCCCTTCAGTTTAATTATCCTAAGAGTGACTTGCAATGTCTATTCGATTGTCGTTAAAGGGAAACACTTTTATTACTCATTTTTTAACGACTTCGCCAGCATTTCCCTTTTAATTAATACCTCACCGTTGGCGCTGGCGTGTTGCCTTTTGGGCCAATGCCACCGAATGGCGAAAAACTTTATGACACTCAGACGGACTGTCGGTGGTGGTGGCTCATCATAAAACATAAGCACGGGCAAATTGACAGCCGTTACGGATATGATGATGACCTCATTTCTAACTAAGAAAAAATACTAAAAAAAAACAAATCTTAATTAAGTCCGGCTTTTTTTTTTGGGTTCTGATTGTGAGTAAAACTTCAGCACAGTCTTTTCAACCTGATTGAGAATGATGTGTTTTTAATAATACCATTTTTGTACCCATTTTAAGGAGCCAGCTAGCTGCTACATTTCGCAGCAATTTTTGGTGCTGTTTTTGTGATCTTTTGTGCTTGATTTTTAAATAATTGTTGCAATCAAGGGTAATTATTACAAATGCATTGAAGTTGTCCGTTTGTGTTTCCTTTTTGCATGGCAATTACCAAAGCAAGACAAAGGCAAAGGCAAAAGCAAAAGCAAGCCAAGCGCTCAATTATTGTTGCAACTTGCAACAGCAACAACTGGCGCTTCGACTGTTGTCGATGCGGTAACATGGCTCAATTTCGGTTGCTGAACATTATTATTATTTCGCATTTGCGAACAATATTCGCTTATTGTTTGGAAAAAAGATCGGACCCTCCAACAATAGCAACAGCAGCAGCCACAACTACACTAAGACACCAAATAGCAACGGCAGCAGCAAAAACAGCAACAAATTATAGCAACAATTGATCATATTTTGGACAGACATCAGAAGGAAAATAGATGATTGCCAGTCAGAGTCTTGGGGATATCATGGAAGTTCTGATACTCTTTTTGATCTATTAAATATTAAAAGGCATTAAAATGAAAATCAAATGTTTCTTTTAAGTGTTTATTACTAGTTTTGTTTTGTTAAAGAATTTAATAGAGTTTATAGGAGGTTCTGTGGGAAGCAATTTATTTTTAAAATAGTCAAAATATTTATAAACCTTTTTATTTTATGTAGAATTCTTAGTCAACAACTACTACCCTATAAACTGAATTTAAACAAATTAAATTCTTTATTTTAAGAGTCTTGAATTACCCAAAAAAAATATTGAATGAGACAGGCCAAGACTGCGAGTTCAAAAGGTTTTCAAATTGCTTTTAAATTGCCCCATGTATGATCTATGCGACGGCTGTTAAAAGCCAGCGACAACCTTTTTTGGGAAAGGGCATGACAAACAGACAGTCAGGCAGCAGGCAAACAGTCAAGAAAAGCAAAGAGGCCCAAAAAAGGCAGTTGGGCTTGCTATCGGGCCAATGTGCAACGTGCAACGAGCAACGAGCAACGTGCAAGATGCAAGATGCATCGCGGCTAACTGTAATGTCGTCAGCCAGCAACGATCTTGGCCTGACGACGTCGACGACGACGACGCCATTATGAAATTGCAGCTCCAAAAGTTTGTTTTCCCCCGCAGCCCGTCGGTCGTCTCGGACACTTTTCACCTGCTCACCCACTCCATTCTGTCCATTGTGTGCCAGGCCATGCAAATAGAGCTTCCAATTCCCCTTTGCAAGTCCCACTTCCAGTTGAAGCCACCGCCGCACGCCCCAAAAAGCAGCAGGGCAACAGCAAAGTGGAGGAGAAAAACAAATGCGACTCCGCAATCTGGTGATGCTGATGGTTGCGCCTGTCCGCGAGGCAATCGTCGTCCAGCTGGTGCCACCAGTGTTGAATGTTTGCACTTTCGGATCGCTCACTGAGTCAGTCAGTCACTCAGGTTTTGGGCGCACTCTAAAAATTATAGGATCACTGGCCAAAAAATCACAGGAAAAGGAATACGTGGTGTTAGGAATTGCATAAAAATATATAACAATCTCTTAAGAATAGACTTTGTCATTCATTCAAGCCAAAAGAGGATATAATTCTGTAAATATAATCATTTAATTTAATTAAATCTATTTTTCTTGCTATTTTTCTCCCTGTGCAGCCAGGCAATCGCAGGGCCCGGTTTCGGGAATTGGTTACCATTAACTATCAAGCATTCTCTGGGGCTTTTCAATTTCATTTGCGCAATTATTGTGAAATTAAGATGTTTGCTCAGACAACGTTGGCTTCTCCTCCTCCTCCTCCTCTGGCTGATATCTCGCAGATACTTTGGGAACTTTCTACCCCGTTTGTAGATCCATTCGATTTGAGCCAACTCATGTGAACTATTCGCCATGATAAGACATGCGAGTGAGCTAATTATGTCTAAGAAATTGTTCAGACCAAACTGACACACAAACAAAAAAAAAAAAGAGGGAAAAGCAAGAGAGAGAAAAAATCTGTAACAAATAACAAAAAACATCATCAGCATCTGCAGCTGAGACTGAGGCTGAGGCTGCTGTGGCTCACATAGAACAAAACTTTCACCCGAAAAAATACAAGATACAACAAGCAACTACAACAATGACAACCGGCAGCGGGCCAACTGTTGCAACAGTTTTATGGCTTAAAATTCACACTCTTAATTGTCCAGAGTGAGTGAGTGAGTGAGTGTGTCTACTTGTATCTGTTGGATACTCGAGCGCAACGCATCTCTACGCATGTGTGACCGACGAACCGACCATTAAGAATGATTATAATTATAAGACTGCTGGCCCAGGAGCAGAACAATGAAAGAGAAAATTGATAGTTAATGCAACTGCAATTGGAGCTGTGCAGGTTAATTGAGCGCATTAGCGGTTCATAGCCGAGATTTCTCTAGAATTTTTATTTTTTTTTCATTTGTTTGGGGTCCCCCTTATAACCTGTAGGAATTTGGAGTATGAAGTTAAGATCCGGGTCTGTGTGAAAATGCATCTGTGGGATGCCTATACTTAGGTTACTTAAATAATTGTTTGAAAGTATGAATTAATCATTAATACAAATTTAGAATTTTAATAATATATGATATTAGTTATATTTTATATGAAGTTCTGGGCTTCTTTTAAAATTAAGATCTCAGATCTCTTTTAGCTGATCTACAAAAAGAAATATTGTAGTCATACTCAAATTTATGAAAAACTTAAATTAAAAAACCTTAAAGGCAGAAGATAATTTTTAGAAAAGAATATAATTGTTGATGCTTGAAAAATACGACTTTATTGTCTAATAAATTTCATCTTTATTATTTGATTTTACTTTAACTTAAGGAAACATACAAAAGTCTGACTCCGATCTTGATATTAGATCTCCTGCCATATTTTTGATATCAGTATTAAAAGCATAATTTTCAGGAATCTATTGATTGGTAAAATACTCAAATAGGTTTCTCAAAAACACCGTTGCCATAATAAACCTCTTATAAACACCTTTCGAAATGAATATTTTTAATAACTTAGCACCCAGGTGCACTCCTAACAAATGACATAATATTTACACATCCGTGTTATTCGATATAGGTTTCGTGGGCTTTCGAGAATTGCCTCGATCCAGACGGAATTACATCGAAGTCACCATGAGCCATAAACAGTCTTTAATCATATTTTTTCCAGCTGGTGCTGGAAGTGCGTACGTGAGCTCGTTTCGAGTTTCGCGGTCGCAGTGTGATAATTCGCAATTGGAGCTGCAATAGCAGCACAGCAGCATCGCAAATAGAAATACGACGAAAAAAAAACCGGCAACAAACACCCACTTGCGGTTGTCATCGCCGCACAGATAATTTTCCAGGTCTTACGCTTAAGTAGGAAAAGCGTTCGTGAGTGTAAATTGTGTTAAGTTCTTTTTGGCTTTCTCGGCGCGACGGCTTTCTATTTTCCTCGATGTGCCGTTGGTGCCACTGCGACTGGATGGTATATAGTATCTGCAGTATCTGTAGTATCTGTGACTCTTGCCTCACTTCTGACTAATGACAATCGTTTGTGAGAGTAGGAAGTAGTTGTTCCCTTGCCCCGTATTTCTCCCATGGCTTGTGTTTCTTTCTTTCGGTGGCAAGTTTTCTTTGAAGAAATTCTGGAGCGTCATAGCTGGTTCTTCCCGAGGTCTTTAAAATTACTTACTAATGATAATTAGCAGCATTATTTTCCCATTATTCTTTGGAGGCGGCTTCCCGCCGCAGCATTTATGTTTTGTTTTCCTCGTTTTTGGATTTTATTGCAATTAAAGCGTCATTTAACTGGGCGTGGGAGTGGAGGCAATCCAGGAAAGACCCGGCCCCGGGGCCCCACCCAAGTCAAGTGGTAATATAGACATGGCACATGACAAATGGTGAGCCTGAGCCGGAGCCACTGTTGCACAAAAGGATTTCGTTTTTAATTAAAAACCACAAAAGTTAACTAATGTTTAGTCCATTGTTTGTCGATTTTTGCTTTCTTTTTTTTTTCAATTAAAAATAATAGTCATGCACATGTTATAAATGAGTTTCGGTTCAACGGAGCTTTTGATTATGCAAAAAAATTGCAGTGTGTGCTCCACTTATTGGCCAAGATTAACTTTGGTTTCTGTTTGCGCTTTGTTTGCCAGCAGATTCGGATTCGGAGTCAGCAACATCATCATCATCATCATCATCTTCGTCTTGGTCGTCATCCTCATCGCTACTCTTCAGTTTGCCGCTTCTTCAGCTTTTATTTTTATTTTTTGTTCAGCTGATTTCTGCCTTGAGCTTCCGACTTTCTCCAAACACACACCGCCGCACATAAGGCTGGTTGTTGTTTGTATACACACTTGGTTAGCTCGGCGTTATAACAAATCCAGAGTGTGTGCTCAGTTGCTCTGCCTGGCCAGCTGCCTAATGATCCGTCTATGTTATAACTTATATGCAAACCGGCTGCCAAATTGAATTGTGCACGGAGGAGCCAGGAAAGTGTTCCTCAGTACAGGACAGAAAAACAAAACTAAAGATTGTTGTTAAATTTTATATATTACCTTGACATATTGGGAGTTTCTTTATGATGAAAAGAAAAGAGTAAAAAGATTAGGCATCAATATTTAGAGATAATTCTGATTTTAATGGCTTCATGAATAGAAATAATTTTATTGTAGAAATATTTAGAAATATAATATTCCAAACACCTTAAATTCGTTTTATAACTTCAACTATATATAGTTCTCTCAGTGCAGCATCCTATATCTTCACTTCCCCTGGCAATTGGCCAAAAATATGTTTTGTTATCCATCTGCTTGTGATATATCTGCCACCAACTGTTTGTTGGAAATTTGTAAACAATTCAGCATTATAAATGCCTTCATATTACGACATTTGTCAGTGGTTCGATGTAAAGAATGATCCATACTGAATCTGGAATGTAGAATATTCATAAGATCTCATAGGGAAATGTTTGAAACAACTAAAAATAAAACACAGATTGCATTTTACTTTAAATTTTTAATTATAGTCTTTGTAATCTAATCAATGATGAACAAACAGGTTTATTTATATAAATATTTGCATTCAACAAGAATTTTATCGCAAATTTATTTATCTTAGCTCAGCATATATTAATTGATTTTTCTTTTTCTATTTATTGCAGGTGAGTTCACAATGCCCTGTTAATCTTATGTCATACCTGGTAAGCCTTCTTAACTTTTGAATACACCATTTTGTGGCCAAAATAGGAAACCTAGTTTAAAGTGTAAATTGAAATCAAAACTTGTTTGCTGCCACTCGAATTTTTAAAGAGATTTATGATAAAGTCAGGTGATGAAAATTGTGCAGATTTGTTAACATTTAATAGGAAACTGAAATTGGAAGTTGTATATGGTAAGACAATAAAAATCGTTATCATAACTACGTGTTGTTTTACACATACCACCGATGCTTGCAAGAGATTGCAAATAAATTGAACATAGACTAGTGTTGGTCCAGAAATAATATCAAAGTAAATCCTATTTGAATTCCTTGGAATCTTCTAGTTTATTATACCCTTTTCGTGCAGCTAGAAGCAAATTTACACACATTTTATTGGGCAACCAAGCGAGGCCTGGCCAAGGAGTCCGTCCGCCTGTCGTTTTATGTTTCATGCGAATCACAGAAAATGAACAAAAATGTATATGTGCAATTATAATAAATTATATTCGCGTGGATTAACGAGTTAATGACGGTCGCTGCTCCGCGTGTTTTTAATTGTTAAATTGCTTGCAAGAAAACAAGGCAGCCAGCGAGCCAGCCAGCCCAGACAACTTGAGGCACAGCCTCTCAGCCACTCAAGACCACATTTAATGCGAATGTTTGCCAAATTTGTGTCATGCCCCAAATAGGATAAATCCGCTAAACACAAATCCGGATGCCGGTCGAAACGGAAACGGATGAAAGTGTATTTTTTTTTTTCGAAAAATATTGATAAAAGCAATGCTGTGCAAGCGATGGGGGATGAGGATGATAGCAATGGATGATGACTGCTGATGCCTGATGTTAGGCCAGGAAATCCAAGCAAAAAACATGGCCAACGCTTGTCCATGGCTATATTTAGCCAGTTAGCCAGCAAGCCAGCCAAGTTATTGGCAAAGTCTGCCGTTTTTGGGGAAAAGCCGATGTAAACAAGTCCGCTGCTGTTGCAACGACCTAAATATACAGTACAATTCATGGGAAAAAGATACCTGCTCAAAGGTGCCTGCAACACAGCTGTGATTAGGAAAATAGGATTTAAAGGGGATTTAACATATGTATTAAGAACTTTATGTTTTAAATTTAACTCAAAGATGTAATTTCTTTCTCAATGATTTCAAGTATTTATTTTATTTTAGTTAATCCTAAAGAACTATTTTTTCTCAGTGCTAGTTTTTTAGCCGCACCTGTATCTGCTTCTTGTGTTGCGGGAGGCCGAGGTGCAGAGATTCTCTCCATGTGTCTCAGGTGTTTTGCGACGACCAGCTGTCGGAGCGATGCAACAAGTTGCCAGCGGAGTTGTTGCCGTCGCCAAGGTCATCGGCGTTGAATGTGGCCAGCATCCTTCGTCGCTGCTACTTTTTGTTAGCATGCTTTTTGCTCTTTTCTTTTTTTATTTATCTCTTTTTTTTTTTTTGGTAGCTCTTTGGCTTGGGCATTTTTACCAGTTTGGCAAGTTTATTTTTTTTTTTCTGTTGCAGTCACTTGTCTGTGCTCGCTGACTACTTGGGCTTCCACTCACAACATCTTCTTGTCCGCTTCTCAGATTCTTCTCTTCGATGTTCTTGCGCTCGTATTTCAATTTTTTGGCTCTTTCTGCCATATTTTGTCTGTACTTTTTGTGTTGTATTTCGGCTTTACTTTGCCCATATGGCGCCGCTTAAGGTGTCCCCTTGGCATGGGAGCGCAGTTAAAGCGGAAAATTTATGACCTCCACAAAGAAAGCTTCCACGTACTATACAATTTCATTATAAATTATGCACAGCCATGGCCTTTTCAATAAGTCAACGAACTCGCACAGTGTACGCTACTATATATAGTAATTACGAGGGTAGATCTCAATATATTTCATAGAAATCTTAACTTAAAAAAATATGGAATATATATCGAACCACTTGTACCTATAAGCTACTTGAAAGTATCTCGTTAAACACACCTGTGCGGCTGAGTCATGCAAAAGGAAATTTACCAACGACTAAAATTTAGGAAACTTAGAAAACTTCCTGGGGAAACCGCAACCAGCAACCAGCAACCAGGAACCCACAACCCCAAAAACCCATCTAGACACAGACATTGTTGTGCAGAGAGAGGAGCAGAGACTGCGCCCAGCTATTAACGAGCCCAACAAGTCCGACGTGCACACACCCCAAATACCCACTGAACCGCAAATGTGTCGCTGTCAGCGCGTCGTATACTTGATGTGTATTTCCAGTTATTGGCGGCCGCATTTATCGATCGGCATGGATATTAGCCCGATGTCCTCATTTAAAGCTAACCACTGTTTGTGCTTAAACCAGGCTCGGTCTCTGCCGTCTCTCTGTCTCTAATAGCCTTTCGAATAGTTTTTATTATCGCCAAGTTTCTGCGGTGCAGTGGTGGGGCTGGTAAGGTGCACAGAAGGAAATTCCGAATTATTTTATTCTCTACCAAAAATGATATTAAAATTAAGGCATAGTCACAGCCTCTTTATAATATTTTATTAAACATTACTGGTCAAAATATTTAAGTTTTGAAATCTTTATTGATTTAAATTGTTAATCAAATAAAATGAAATAATATATTTTTTCCTGTGTGCTCTCCTCTCCGGCTAAAACCCAGTCTAAAGCCTGACCAGCATGCAAACAAGTCTTTTATGGCACTTTTCCAGTGACAGTGCATCACATGGCCATGTTTGGGCTATCTGTTAACTGTTTTTGTAAGCCAACTCTCAGGTTTATTTTTTTTTATTTTTATCAATGAGGCATAGAAACAGAAACTGGTTAGTCGACTAATTAGTCGTGTGCAATTGATTTCTCGTTTCCATTCTGTACACAAGATCAAAAACTAATAAAACGAAAATATTAATTTAAATTGTAAACTCTGTTTTTGTCTATTGGTTACATCTTTGCTGGTTGCAGCATTTGGCCTATTGTGACTAAACGCCATAAATCAGCAAATGTTTTTTGAGTCGTGACCAAGAATATGATGTTCGTTCTGCTTTATCTTTAAAATTTGATTGCCTTTTTTCTTGCTTAAATTTGCAAGTTTAATGTGATGCTAAAGGGGTGAGCATTAAGTTTGTGGTTTTTGCTGGAAAGATGGTTATGGCCTGGCACTTAAAACGGTTGGTTTTAGCAGAGTAATAAAGAAATAGAAGTAAACTTCAAGAGGATCAAACAAGAATGTAAACAGGGCTTAATGATGATCGTTTAAATTTATTTACACATCTTAGTTTTTAGGATTTTCAGCAGGTTCAATGATAAATTTGTAATTAAAAATTTGTTTGTCAGATAAATGTTTAAAATCCTATTAAGTCACTTAAATCTCATAATCCTCATTCCGATTATGTGATTAACCTATTAAAAAGTCAGCAAAATGGTCATAGATTTAGATAAGATCTTGGCAAAAGATCATTAAATCTTTAACCTTTTAAGAGACGGCTTTGTAACTAACCAAACGAACAGCTCCCTTGTCTCGGCTGCGCTAAGTGAACCCATCTAATTGAATTGTTAAACCAAAGCCCCGGTTATTCTCCTGAGGTAGCCTTATTTTACTTTGACTTTGGTTTCGTTTTTTCCCTCGAAATTATTTGCGCTGTCAGCGGATCTGAGTAAGTCCGTAAAGCCGCAGCTCGCTGTTCAATTGCGGCGATTAAAGTCGCGTTCGCGCTCGTCCACGGCCATGCAAATGCCGCAGCGCCTCTCTAATAGGCTTGGGGGTTCATTTGGGCTTGGTCGTTCGTCGTCATCAACATCAACAACATCATCATCATCCACATCTACATCTACATCCAGCGAAACAAGTCACATCCAAAGCTAAAGCCAAATCCAAATCCACATCACAACGGGGCAAGGTCTTTGTCTGACGTTCTCCCGCCATTACATTACCTTACATTACATTAAACGAAGGTAAGCGCTCTTCCCTCTGTCTGTCTGTGTTGCATAAAGGCTAATGAAAATGCTGAAAATACCGAAGCTGTTGCGCTGCCTCATTAGCCGCAGCTTATGGACACAATCCCCGGCTAACTGGTCTCAAATAGCACGAATAAGTGCAATTCATGCGGCAAGTGCGTGGCTCGAGTGCACCTGAAAGGTATTTTGCCGGCATCCTCAGTTCCCCGCTACACAAAACCCAAGTCTCCAATTCCCAATCTCCTTCAGTCCTCATAGAAGAGGTGGCCAAGTGGCCAAGCGTCTAATTATGCGCACCCTTGGGCGCTGGTAGCCATTCGCCTAGCGGCCAGTAAACAAAATAAAAAACCAATTTGTTAGCGCCGCCTAGGAACTAACAATTGCACAGTGGTTCAAAATGTAAAAAAATATATTAGGTGAAGTGAACATAAATAGGAATTATGAAAGAGTTGAGGAGAGTTAGTTTTAGGGTACAAATAAATAAGTAAACCGAAATTATTATAGTTTTTTTATATAATTTAATATTTCAATAAGGAGGAGGATAAAAAAGTAATATATAAAGTATTTTCCCTCTATCTCAACTCGAATAATATATCCCCTGACCTTGTAGCAGTATAAAGCAAATTAAAGTGGGGAAAGCATAACCAAACCTTAATTAAGCTGATGCTAGAAAATTGCACACTGTGCAGCATTATGTCTTAATAATTAAATTATACAATAATAACATCTTGGCTAGGCACTGTCATAAGAGGGACTTTCTAAAAAAAAATGCCTGCATACTGTACTTATTAAACGGTTACTTAAGTTTCAAAATCTACTGTCTATTGGGTAACACAGTGTGCCGCCGTCTCTTTAATTAGTGAACGCGCGACTAGAGTTCTCGCTTAAAAAAATCTCTTCCGTGACTTTCTAAACGCAAATTCTTGCTCCTCCATTTGTTCTCTTGGCCCGACTAAGCGGTGTGTGATTTATGGCTAACAGCTTGGCTCTTTGGATGCTCGTTCACATTTCAAATTAGCTGCCAGAATAATTGCCCTGCCAGCGATCTTGGGTTATGACTTACGCATAGAACAAGAAGCCAACTTAAAAAACTATGATGATTCCACGAAAAAATAAATATAATACTTAAAAAGAAGCGCAACCAGTTTTTGGTCAGATCAAAATGTAATAAAACCAACTAGAGAAGAGGCTGAGACGTCTTTGGTTCGCCTGAGTTCGGTGTTGGTCTTAAATTGGCTCAATTTCCGTGCCAAAAACAATAGGCGGAATCGATCAATGGAAAACCAAACCGAAAGGAAACTCGAAATGAGTTTCCTCCGACTATTTACGAATTGGCTATGCTTTCAATGCCAAAAAAGGGTCGCAGTGGGAGAGCTCCGACGACTTAATGAACCCAACAC
This sequence comes from Drosophila truncata, assembly GCA_008042515.1. Lineage (NCBI taxonomy): Eukaryota > Metazoa > Arthropoda > Insecta > Diptera > Drosophilidae > Drosophila > Drosophila truncata. The sequence goes on along the minus strand of VNJQ01001226.1, from coordinate 153,817 downwards.
TAACCTAACCCCTCCTCTCAGCCTACCCTCTCTATTTAGCCAAAGCAATTTAATAAAGCCATGAACCTTGAGCCCAGTACATAGAAAAGCTGAACACAAGCAGTCGCTGTCTTTTTTTTTTTGTTGTGTGTTCGTTTTGTATTTCGCTTGGGCCTTAGTTTTGTTGTTTATTATTTTCGGGTCTGCTCTGAAAACAAATTTACCCAGGCAGCCCAAAAAACAACTGACAACTGCGGGGGCAAAGTCAGACAGCTAGACAATAGCGAAAAAGAGTGTCAAGTTTAAATATTTTTATATGAGTGCCAAAAAGTGTCGCAGTTTTTCACACTCTTTGTCTTTTTTTGTCGAGGACCATTGGCCAGCCGGCTCTGGAGTTTTGTTACAACTACCAATGGTGTTTCTCTTTTTTGGTAGACAGCTAAGCCGTTAAGTCTTATTGATTGAGTCAGTCTCAGGTAAGTCTGAGGTAGTGCAGTTTTTTCAGCTAATTTCCAGCTGAATTTCCCTGTCGCTATCGCAAACTAAAAATAATTTAGTAAGTGGCTTACTAAGAAATTTATAACAGCCACTGATAAGGGTTCTATATAAATAAATAAACAAAAATGAATACCACTTAATCGCAAGTACTAGTATAGATTATTTGTTATCGATGGGTAGATATAGCGTTTTATACACATAATTCTATATGATGAAAGTTTTGGGCTTTGTTTCCAAAGATTTCAGGCTTTAACGATGAGTTGTTAAATATTTATGAATATTTTTGGGGTTAAATAAAATATATTAAGTAGAGATTCTTTACATTCTTAATTTATTCTATTGAATAAACTCTTGTTACATTTTATAAACTCAAATTGCCACAACTATCTACTTAGTGAAAATTGCTCTCTGGGATTTTTATGACTCTGCCAGTTGACAAGCTGGTGAAATATATTCGCCAATGAAAATGGACGCAGACATTGAACCGGCACAAATCTAGTTGGTTGGCTGTGTTGTGGATTCGGTTCGGTTTTTGTGTGGGCCTGGCATCGAAAGATATGCGATATGTGAGGCCGCAAGTCATCAGCCATTTGGATGTGGCTATGCAAATATATTCGACTCTGGCCCAATGCAAACAACCAAGTGCAGGCAGCAGCAGACAAATCCCCTTTGGGGGCATGTCAAGCCAATTAGAAGTGCTAAAAATGAGCAGTGAGGGCGGGCGGCTAAAAGCGCACGCGCCCTAAAATCGCTTGAGGTACGGCCTCGGCGTCCTTCAGGGAAAACCAGTGCTCCTCCTCCTCCTCCTCCTTGGGGCAATTATAACTTTTGTTTCAGGGAGGCGCTAGAAAAAATATAGACTTTTGTTTTGTGTACTTTAGCTGCTGCGCCATTTCCACAATTGCCATGGCGATGCAATTTAAGTTTTAATGCGCGAGCCCCTCTGCGCTTGTATCTGGTGGATACTACTTATGGGGCACAGGGAAAAAAATAAATAAAAAATGATTTAATATGGATTATTTTATTTAGGCGAAATAAATATTTATAGGGATAAAAATTAATTTTAGGGAATTTTATTTGACTTTTCTCTAAGGCAAAACCTTATAACTATTTTATTTTAAGCATAATATTATAGCATAATATTTGTGATTTAACTTTTAGACCCTTTATCTGGCATACTCTGAAATTAACTCTATTAAAATGTATTATTATGCACTAGTTTTCAATATAAAATGCACTATTCTTTATTTCCTGTGCATCAACTAAAATGCTGACTTTCGCGCTCTAAGTGCTCTGCAATTTCAGTTTCAATTTTTGCCAATTTTACCATGACCTTTTTTTTTTGTTGTTGTTGTTGCCTGCCCGGCCAATTGTTGTTAGTGCCTGGTATTGGCGCATAAACGCCGTCCCATTAGCCAAGTGAAAAGCAAATAGAAATTGGTGCTAAATTATGCCGGAACTAAGCCGAGCCATATACGATTTCCTTAGTCATGCGAGCGGGGCTTTTACTTCATCGATTTTGGGTTTTGGCTTGCTCGGCATTCGGCATTCGGTATTCGATTTTCGATTTTCGATACTTGCGTCAGCCGAGAGAGTCGATTGTGTAACAAAGATCAAAGTTAATACGATGCCTGTGCTTTTTTGTATGTTTTTGTTTTGGTTTTTTTCGGTTATCTTCAATCGACAAATACTGGAGACAAGGTGAACGCACCATTTGTCGAAAGGTTTTTGATCTGATTGGTCATTAACCCATTAGGTGTTTGAAACACGTGATTTCTGTCCAAAATTGTTAAGAATAATTGGTTAAAGCTGAAATTATTATAAAAGAATAAATTCTCAAGGGGAAGCACCAAAATTTGGTTTGTTTTGTACAACTTTATAGTTTTCGTACTAGGATTTAATATATAAATCTTTATTTATAACCGGACATAAAATATGAAACTGATGCAGTTTGTTACGAATAATTTGATGTTGAAATTCGTCATGCTACATTTTTCCTGCCGGATAAAAAAGAGCCTTCAGCTACATGGAAAGTGTTAATGGACATTCCTGTCCGTCAGATTTCGCTATTATCCTTTCCTTTTGCGGCTGTCGGAGAGCTTTCCGCACTTTCCTCCACTCAACAAAGAGATAAAAAGGAGGCTGGCAATTAAAGCATAAATCCCCTTCCGAGCGCGTCACAATAATGTCAGCATTGTGGCTGAGCTTACCCCTTTTTCGGATAGGCTTATCTGCCGGCCGCGGATCCGTCAGTGCCTGACAATCTGAAAGTTTGCTAATGAAAATATTAAATTTAATGAAATGAATATTTCTGCCTTACGGTCTGGCACGTGAAGTCTCTATAGAAATACCGGGGCCAAAAGAAATGCCAGCGAAAGTGTTGGCCGTTAATTTTTCCCCAACGCATTTGGTCGACTGACTGGCGGCCAACTGGCCAGAGCGTCAATCAAACGTTGTCGCAGCTGTCTGCGAATGGCGAGTTCATATTCATTCACTCACTCACTCACTCGATAGCTGGCTGGCTGGCTGGCTGGCTCGGCGCACTTTCGAAAGCAATTTAGTATTTGTTAATGAAACTTAAATAATGCTCCAAATAAGCAAATGGCAATCAAAAGTTATTATGTGCATATAAAGAGTGCTCTTAACAACTGTCTCTCCGCCATCTGTGCAGGGGCTGCGGCTGCACTGTCGAGAGGTCTTTGATTGTGCACGCGCTCAGCTGTTCCATAGTTTAAAATAAATGAACCTTTACACATGGAGAAAATAAAAAGAAATAATATTACAACTTAATCATCGGATATCAGCTTGTCGTAAATCTTTTACTTAATTTTATATGGTTTCGTATTCTATCAACTTTATGTCCTACAAATCTTAAACTTAAAATTGTAAAAGTATTATTATACTCAAAATTCTTGGTATTATTTTTGTCTATATTTACTTATCTGTATAATATGCACATATATGTTTTTATGTGGCCACAAAACAGCCTCGAGCGGCATCGAAATATGTTGTACCGGCGCCCTTCGCCAGAGGTTGCCCTGCCTGGCCGGGCGACTGACAGCTCTCTTTGGAGCAGTTGGCGTCGGTTGTTGTTCAGTCGCCCGTTTATAATGTAACCACAACTCATTTTTTTTTTCGTAGCCGTCAGCCATATAATTTTTTGCAGTTTTGCCCATTGGTATAGCATTACCTTTGATACACTATAGTTAAACGGGCGTCGGTCTGTGATAATCATACAGCACTTGATCTAAATAAGAATTTATTCGGAAAATCCATAAAAGTGGGTGTAATGTGTTTGTAAAAGCCAGCCGAAGGGGATATTAATTTTAGGGAATTTTTCATTTATTAAAATAGAGATTCTAGGATAAGTTCAACTATTACTTAAATTATGGGAAATAAATATTAACTATTTAATGTATATGAAAAGGTTTTCTATAACATAAAACCTAGTGTTACAAAACTAATTAACCACTTCATACTAAAACAAGGAAACAAAGTGGACTGCGGTTAAGGTTGTAAATATATATATTTTTTTTCTATTTATTATTTAACCATTTACCATTTGATTGGAGCCAGGGAATTTCCTATTTGCAATTAGACTTTTTATTAAGGTCTTGTATTTTATAACTTTGGCAGGAAACTTGTAAAAGTTCCAGGTGTCTTTCTTTAGCCACAATCGCCTTTGGGCCTTTGTTGTGGTTATTGGAAGTCCTCTCACCATCTCTTCGAGATCTCTTTGAAGCCTTCAGGCTCTTCCCGTTTTCCGTTTCCCTGGTTATGCGACACAATCCAACGACGAAAGTGTTGTGGTTAAAAGCCCAACACTCTCGCCCTTTTGGGAAAAATAGGGGGAAAATGCTAAAAAAAAAAATAAAGAGTGAAAAAAATAATGCAGAGAATTACAATTTGAATGCATTGTCTTTGAGAGGCGGCCCTTCCGTTAAAAGCGACTTTCATGGTGTCTGCCGGGCATAACTAAATTCAAAACCAAAAACCAAAGCCAAAACCATTCGATGCCGCACCGATAATAAATTTCCCTCATTGTTACCTGTGCCCACGGTGGTGTGGTTATTGCTATTGTTGGTTTTATATACACAACATCATCATAATAAATTTCGCCTGATGTACGATGGGGCCGCCGTTGTACTTTAATAAGCAAAGTGCTTGGGCTGGCCGCTTGGCTGGTTAGCCATCTACTTGCCACTTGCCATTAGCCACTGGCCACTAGTCACTAGTCACTAGCCACTACTGGCCATCGTTTGTCCACTTGGCCATGCAACCTGCAACCTGCAGTCAGCAGTATGCAACGTGCACTGCGCCACTTGCAGCACGAAGTTTGTTGAACCTCAATCAGCAGCAGCCACTGGAGGGTTTGTTGTAAATAAATTAAAATACCTTGAAGTGTTAGTTACTGGCCATATTTGCCGAGATGCGGCTGAAATAATAATGGGGTATCCTGAAGCTTAAACTCGGCAAAAGTAAACGAAAGTCTCTATCAAATCTGTATTCAAAATGCCTCATTTGAAACTTAAATAGGTAGCATTCTTGTAACTTAGTTTCAATAATTATAAAACTATTAAAAATGATTATTTTAATACGGCTTCTATTTACTGGGTTAACGAAAAATATTTCCCAAAAGTTCATAGCACAGGGAACGCCTTACATTTGTTTTGTAATTTATTTAATACTTTTACCTAATGAAACTCAAGTGCTCAGCTCTTCCAGTCACGTTCGTTTATTTTATTTATTAACCTTATGTGTCCCGCTTGCATTGTCCGTAGCTTTCTTGGGTTAATTTGCATGCGTCAACGCTGCCATCTCTCACTTGGCTGCTGACTAAGCGCCGCACATTTCCGCCTTCGTACTTATTTTAACTGGCTAAGATACGTGGGGTTGTCACTTGCACGTCGGCCATATCATTAATTAAATGGATATATAAATAAATGTACATATATACGGATCTTTGTGTGTGCCCCAAAAGGTGTTAATTATCAACTCTGTTGCATGGCTAATAACTGGGCTATACCCACAGCCACAGATACAGACACAGCCACAGTCACAGACCAAGAGTAGACAATGGCTCTGGGCTCTTCTGGGCCGCCGCCAAGAGAAATCTACGCTTTTTGGCAATGTGTGGGCCATAACCGTAATGGCATCTCATTAGCATTGCATTAACGACACAATCATAATTTTTAATGATGGAAAACGTGCCAGCTTCAGGTCACAAAAAAATATATTAATAAAAAAAAAAAAGGGAGAATTACGCGGTTAATAAAGAGATTGCCTGCCGGCAGTAGCTTTCCCATTGGCCGATGGTAAATGTCATTAAAGAACCTCTGGCCATGTTTTTGGTACGCCAAGTTTTCACTTTCCTCGGCCAAAAGTTCACTGCTCTTCACTGCTTATTAGCCAACTCAGCCGCCACTCGCATTTCTTTTCCATTATTTCTTTTTTGTTTATAATTTGTAGTTTATTGTTTTGTGTCTTTGTTGTTGTTGTTCACTTGCTGCGTTTGGCATGCAAATTGCCAAGTCCACACAATAACCAAGCTGCAACTGCACCGCAAAAATGTTGAAATATTTTCACTTGGTGGCGTTGCCATTGCCGCTGTTTTTGCTCCCTGAAAATAATAACTTAATTTCTTCTCATGCCCTTGCCAGGGTTTTGCGGGTGTTATTAAATTTGTTGCACTTAAACAGAGAGATTTATCAGCGACAAGCTTAGCATGTGCATGGTTAAACCGAGTTGATTGCATTAGATATTTAAAAAACAATAATTTAAGAGGGGGTTTTAAAGGTTTCAAGTTTTTCTAGAGGTATTAAACCATTTATTGAATTTATTTTATAAGTTAATATTTGTATAAATAACCTAATATTGCTCTTCTTCAAACACAAAGTAATAATGGCGAATTCAATTAAATTTATCTCTAAATAAACTCTTAAAACTCTTGTATACTCAATATTTTTAAATTAATCTCCTCCCCTTGACTTTTCAAGTGCCCGAAATGGCTTTTAAAAAAACTGTGCAAAAATTCGTTTGATGATTTACTTGAGAAAGAGTGATACCACTTCGATTTTTATTTTTTCTGAAGATGGCTTTCATTTTTTCGCAGTTTTCCTTTTCCAGCTACCGACACACCGCTGCTTCGTGCTACTTTGAAGCGGTTTATTATGCCTTTGTGCTTTTGTGCATTGTTGCTCATACGCCCCGTTGCCAGTGCTGATTTGCGCTCATTTCATTCCAATTCGTTTCATTTCCCATACGGGTAAAAACGCAACTGCAACTGCAGCACGAAGAGTAGTGCAGCCTGCAAGCAGCAACTGTTGCAGTTGCAACATTAAAATACGTGTTTAGAATCAGGTCTATAAATAAGCAGAGATTCAGCGAGGGAACCCGACACATAAATAGCATTGACTGGCTGCTAGAAAATGTCAGAACCCGAGCTAATCAACGTCCAGGCATCGCAATCGCAATCGCATTCGTATTCGCATTCGTTGCTGGTAATCATTATTAATAGCCAGGCAATTACAACACCCGGCGATAGATGCACCCAAGGCTACCATCGATAAAGCTGCAGACAACAAATAAATAGCAATAGCTCTGATCAGTATACCGGGAAAAATTAAGGACAGAGTATAAAGATAACTAATTAATATAATAAAAGAAATTAAATGTAGGGAATTCCTTCAGATACCATAAAATAGATCCTTAAATAAACCAATTTAATCTTAAACTCATATAATTACAATTGTGAAAATATTTAAAACCTGAAATTTAAGTATTTTGTATTGTAAATGAAAATGCGAATATCAATAAGATGCTTAACATTATAAAATCCTTAAATTTGCACAATTCGAATAAGTTTCTGTGTAAAACCGGGATTGCATATTGGCTAGTCAAACCAGCTAAGCGAACAACAATAAAAGATTGACCGAAACAAAGGCTTATAAAATAAAATATGCGACTACTGTAATAAATAAATGCGGCAGGCGGGCAGCTCCAAAGTCGCCAGCTCAATTAATTCGCTCGCTGGCCTGGCTATACATTGTGTTGTGTTTAGCATGGCAGAAATTAATGTTGAAATTAGATAGACAAATATTTGCCACTGCAAATCACGACTCGGCGGGGAGATCATGCAAACGAACTGCTAAAACAAATTGCGAAAATGCATTTCAAATTGAATATACACTCGAAAACTGCTAGTCGCACTCCCCATAAACTTGTATATATATATTTTGGTTTTGTTTCTGGCCAAAGACTCCACTTGAGTGAGCACTGAAGCGGCATGTTAAAAGGTCATTGTCTGCCAATCGAACGGCAGCAGCCACCGCAAACCCGAGCGCAATATCTGATTATTAAACACAATCGAAACAAAACAGAAAAAAAGGCAGTGAAAAAACAATAATGGAAACGGAGATCTGGCCAGCCAACAGCTGGGGCGGACTCGCCACGGTCTCTTGTGGCTTTTAAGTTTGAATAAAATTTATAATTAATATTTTTTGTTGCTTATGCTTTTGGCCCGGCCCCTGCTTGGCCAATTCTTTTTTGGAAAGGTTCTTTTGCTTTTGGGGCTTCCCTGAAAAGGCAGCTGCTTTATGGACAGCCTTCGGTTTTAATTCGCCTCAGATGCTGGCAAGATTTTAATAGCTAGTAATTATAAAAAAGTACAGCTGCTGTCCCCGGCTTTAACTGCATTTAGTCACAGTTTAGTCAGCGCCGGCGAAGGCGATGGCAGCTTTATGTCTCATTCGCGGTTTCAGTCAGTCAGCTCCAAGGCCTTGGGAAATCTCTTGTTCGCCAAACAATGGCACATTAAAGACTTCAAACCAACTGCAGGGGAAAGACACACATAAAAAAAAAACCAAAGCCGAAACCGAGGCGTTGCCGGCAAATTCCTGAAAGCGGTTTATAACAGTTGTCTGCTCAGAGCCAACTTGAGTCTCGAGTGGCTTCAAGCCGGGTTATATCTGTCTTATCAACGTCCCGCCCTCTCCGGAATATCTTTCTCTTTCTATTTGTGTAATGCCATTTTCTCTTTGCTTTTGAGCTTCATTAGCACATCGGAATTTCACTTTCACACATTTTAGCCGCATTGATGAGATTGATTTTAAAGCCATCATCAGGATGGACATGGGGGTTCTTTAACAGGGATTTATTTGCATTTATTTTTGCAAGGATATGATGATCTTTAACAGTACTTAAAATGGATTTTATTTGTGATTTTTCCAGTCCATCTTTGGGTTTTTAATTTTTGCTTTGAATTTACAATTGTCTAATTGCCACAAAGAGTTCATTTTGTATTTGTTTTAAAGTTTACTTCATATTAAAATAAATGTATATCGATTTTATATAGATTTCATGAAGTAAAAGTATTATTTAGTCAATACAAACCTTTCAATCCTTTTCAAATTCATTTGATGTTAATGCTTAAAAAACATGTATTTGATTGACTTTAATTGCTTGATTTTTTATCGAATGAACTAAACCACTTATCGCTTAATCACCTTGTGTAAACTTTAAGCCTATTAACACAGCCAATTTGGGGTATTAAAGTTTGATTTAATGTCCAACTAATTTAACTGCAAAAAGGAATTTGACTTTCACACCTCAAAAACTTGTATCGAATATTCGTAAACCAATTTTGATAGTAAACCTACAGGCAGAGGTAGAGTCGTACCCATTAATTTGGCCTGTAACTACTCAATTTGTTTGATGGTTTTGCATTTTTTTTTTGCGGCTTTGCCGAAAGGAAAAAAGCAACAAAAATCTCCTTGAAGGCTTACATTGCTGTTGACGTCAAAATTGTTTGGTCGATACACGGGGAGTCGTACGGAAAAATCATTCCTCTTTGACTTTGAGTGACATTTTCCGCTGTGCGAAAAGTGAAAAGTTGTTATTAATATTTGCACGATGAAAACTCTGTTTCAAAGTGTCAGTTGCAGTTGACCGGTTGATGGTGACGGATACACCTGCTGCCGCCCGGTTAAAAGTATTCCCCGACTTGCTATAAATACAATAATTATTATGATTTTTGCATGCAAATTTTTTATTTAATTTTGTATAGGAATTTTGTATCATCTATCATTTATTTTGTTTTACCTTCACATTTACGTCGACGTTTCGCTTGTTCAAATAATTAATTAGTTGTATTTTTTTTCTGTGTCTGTAATTAAATAAGCTGTGATTGCCGGAAGCCGTTGGCAGGTGTCAGAGGCAAAGGTTTTTTATTTTTATTTTTTTTTGCAATTTGTGGCTAATGGTTTATCGCCGCTCACTAGACTAATAATGCCTTGAGACTGTGTTGGGTTTGTTACGAAAAGGCGTCTGAACTTTTCCCATAATTAAATTAAACCTTATTGCCATTAATAATTGTCAACAGGGAGACAGCACAGCACACTCGTGTAGCTTCCTCGACCCATATATGTCGATCGAAATGTCAGAGCCATAAATTGATCACAAACATAATAATCCATGCGACAGTCGGCGGGGCATGTATGAAAATTAACCATCAGGCCATTTATGAAACACAAAATAAATGCCAAAGAAGCCGTATACGATTCAATTGAATTCGCATTGAATTCGAATTGAATTGGGTCTCAAAACGAACGAGGCTACCACCAAATGTGGACAGTCCACCCTAGACACACACACACACGAGCCCCACCGTCAATTCCACAAAATTATGTAAATTTGTTTGTAAAAAAACAAAACAACATCCATGAAAATCGATCCGAGGCCTATCAAAGCGGCAAATTGAAAATCTCTCAGACAGTTAAATTGATTATACTTCGCATAAACATATGCGGTTAACATAAATATTTAGTTTTTCTGGCTCGTCTGGCTTTTCTGCTGCCACTTGTCATTTTGACCAAATTTGGCAAAACTGCTCGATCGACGGTTGTATCTCGTATGCGGTGCACCTAAGGCGCCCGAAACATTTGCTCGTAATCAAATAATTGCCTTAATAAATTTGCTTAAAACTCACCTTAAGTTCCAGCGATTTGCACTCGAGTCCTGACTAAAAATAAATCATCTACGTGGGCCTCACCTGTCGCGTGTTTGCTGTCACTTTGAAGGCGTCCACTATATGTATATTTGTATATTATATGTAGGCTGCTCTGATCGGTGGGAGGAGAGTATAGATGTGGTCACCACTGAGAGGATTTATTTGGGAGGTGTCTCTAATATTTAATATTTTCTACTTCCTTACTGAACTTGGAGTTCATAATACATTTGTCGAGAATGAACTCAAACTTGGCTCAGAAAGACTTCTCAGATTGTTAAACTTGAGGAAATTGCCTCATTATCCACTTTTTATAATGACTAAATTTGGCTAAGAGTTGGTAAATTATGCAATTATTTATAATACACATTTTTTAGAGCAATAATTTGTGACAAATTAACTTTACACACAGTTAAAGTTTCTTTTCTGAGACTTCTTTAACGAAGGACAAATATATCTAGAAACCACACTTAATAAACCTTAAGTGATTAATTACAGCTTAATTCCGATTAATTGACTATTAGATCATCGACACAACTCAGTTTATTCGGTGTTGCTGCTGGATCTTATGTCTTTTTCATCAGCAAAACTTGGTAACTCTTTTCTGTACGGTTAGCTTGTCTAATGATCTCTTCGGATGGCTCTATCATTTTTCACAGTGACAGACTCGAAACTGGCATTTTAGAGCTTGCCATAAAGCCCACTCAATATCGACCATCTTTGGCGACGTCTCACGCATCTTTTCGTGCCAATTGCCAACGGTTCAAACGATGACTGTTGGCAACAACACCAACTCTTGTATATTTTTGCCCCTTTTTTTCAGTTTCGAGTTTTGGTAGGCAAATCCAGTTAAGAGCCGTAAAGCCATTTTGATTATTTTCACATTGGCATCGCTGATTTTTTTTTTTCGGGGCCCTGGCTTGGCCGCTGCTTTCCTGGTCAAAACACTCTCGGACGGACAATACACAATGGCGGACAATGAAAAATCAGTTTTAATGGCTCAAAGACCATAAAGGCGTCATGGCTCATAATTCATTTGGGGGGCGAACTTTGGATTTGGATTTTTGGCTGTTAACCCATCCGAGATTGCGCTATCTCCTACCGGCTTGTCACTCTCTCCTCCATTTCTCCCCCTCCATATTTTTTTCTGCTTGCCATATCTCCAGGGGTTCCGACCATGCCATTTCCCGCTATCGCCGGTTTATCGGCAATTTGATTTGGCTCACTCGCCAGCCGTCAATCGGCCCTGAATCGTAATTGTCATGGTTTCGAGCTTGGAAGTGCCAAAATCCAACTGGAACTCTCCTACAATTCGATGCAGTTCATCCTACACAGCCCAAAAAATATAGATTTAGGACTAAAAATATAAGAAGCTTACCTCTAGTAAAACCATAACATTTTAATTCTTAAACTTAAGGTATTATGGGTTTATCTTTAAAATAACGAAAGGTTACACTGTTTTTTTATTATACTTTTTTAGGTTTTAATAATATATTATATTATAATATCTATATTATAATACTATGCTATACTATACCAATCTTTTTCCGACGTGTACTCGCCAGCTTTTCCGTCTTCCCCCGCCTGTTTTTCTCTCACTCTTGTCATTGCCCATGGCTGGATCGTAAAATTTTCTAAGCTCATTATTTGCTCATATTTTTACTATTGGCCAGCAGGGCTTTTGTTGCAGCTGAAGAAAAAGAAATATATCGTAAGAAAACAAAAAATGTTTAACGCTGTTTCTGTTGCTCTCTGATGACAAAGTGAAAGTTTTTTTTTTTGTCTTTGTGCCGGCAAAACGTAACAACTAAACAAAGCTGCGGGCCATATAGTTTTATATATATAGTTTAGGTCTATATATATATATATAAGTTCGCCAGGTATGCCAGTGCTTGTTGTGGCTGCGCTTGTTTCGGGATGTCAAAGATCACACACAGAGAGAGGCCCCGGGAAAAAGAAGACACACTCTGGGGTCCCTCCACGTCACACCACGCCACGTCTCTGTATCTATGTCCGTGTCTCTCCTCGTCGGCGTTGACAGCTCTTTTTTCTGCGGTTACGTACGAGTATGCGATAAAAATTTGTCACATCTTGTTAAGGCCCCCGACGACACTACACTGAGTGTAGTTTTATTACTTGGTTTTCACACCCTTAAAAATGGTCAGGGAATGCGGCTCAGGTTGCCCCCAGGGACCGAGACATGGTGTGGGATCACGCCTTCGGTCAAAGAGTGCTGACAATTGCTTAGAGAGGCTTAAGTTGGGCCAAGAGTAATTTAGGAAACCAATAGGGTCTGCCATGTACACATTCTCTATGCTATTCGAATCACCTTTTATTAACAAAATTACTTGGAAAAAGCTTTCCACACTTTCATTTAGCAGCCAGGCAGTCAGACTGGCCAGGCCTTGCTTGGATCTGTGTCACGTTGCGTATGAGTAATCATCCGGCAAAATCTTATCAAATGTCAGGCAGAGTGAATGAAATGCAAACAATTATCAAATGGCCAGGCCAAGGGAAAACATTTAGGCAGAGGCAAGCATTCAAGCATTCGGTTATCTATCGGGCAACAACTCCCGATAAGCCATTTAAAGCCAAAAGGCAATTCAGCAATGCGCTTTTAAATTGCGTCGCCATTTTTGGCCTATCGACTAAACGTATTTTGCATATATTATAAAGAGTGGCACACACAGGTGGGCGCAGCTCAGCAAAGAAAAAATAAAATAAAAACCCAGAGCTGGTTCGGCGAGGTGCTGACAAACTGCACATAATAAATATAATATGTATTTTTCGTATAAAATAAATCAGAGCTCTACGAAAGTGAAACGTTTACCGGATGTTGGAAGATTGACAAACTGAATGAACGGAGGAGAGTAGTGCTCCAAACTATCGATTGCTGCTGGGGTGGCTGACTGGCTATCCCTCCCGATACCTCCACTCCCCACCACCACTATATTATATATATATATATATATATATCTGTGTGTCTCTGGTTGGATGCATTGACAGATTGCCGTGTGTAATCGCACAATCGTGCAGTCATTGGCACATTAAAAGCAAAAAATACAAAACTCGGCGACGGCGGCTAGAGAAACCGTCTATTTCTGATGTTGCCTTTTGTAAAAGTGCATTGAACAGCGAAATTAATGCAAGTCAAGTAATGCGGAAAAGGGCGTGTACGCTATTTGGAACGTTCATTTACACCGTAAACAATATTTAAATAATAGGATTTCTGGTTTTTATTTGTAACTTGATTTGGTTTTGGGTGAAGGTTTTATCTGAAACCTCTTATTGTTTCGTTTCACTGAAAGTTCACAAAATACCCGCGTACCAAATTTTTTTTTCACGCTTTCAATTTCTTTCTTGAATTTCCTGCAATGTACCAGCAAAACAGCAAACAGTAGCGAACGAGAGAGTCAATTTTTAGCTGGCCCTAAGAGATTCCTCTTCAATCTCCCTTAAAACCGAAAGAGTATAAAGGTTAAACTCTTTTTAAAATGTTTAAGTGCTAAATAAGTACGAATATTTGTATTAAACAATAAACAAAATTAATAAATGTTTGTAACTGAGAAAGTATAGAATATTAACTACCATTTTACCATATTAATCATAGACCTTTCCGAATAACTAATAAATAAGCCTGCATTTCCACTCAAAGACTTTATACTTTCTGGGAAGAATAAACACTTCAAATAAACTTGACACTAAACCAATATTTTTCCATCCAAAGTGAGCTCCTCTCTTTTTTTTCCTGTGCCGTAAAACAAACACACATCAAAATCGATACACAAACAAGTGGCCAGAATTGAAATCAAAGACGCTGCTGCCATTAAACAAAGGAAAACTTAAAATAATAAAAGAAAAACGGAAAGTCGTGCAAATTGTGTACAAATTGTTCAACTTCCGGTTGGTCAACTCCAGTTATCGTGTGACCAGCCAGGGGATCACATTCAGATCCGCGACGCCCCAAAATTATATGGCCATGCTAATTAACAGAACGAGCGGGCAAAAGTGTGAAAATTGTGTGAAAGTTCCGGACAGATGGGAAGGGGTAAGGCTAAAGCTGTCTATATAGACCTGTATGGGTAGCAAACAATGGAATATTGACAAAACTAAAAGCGAAAATGCAACAACGTCTATTGTTCGTTCGTTCGTTCGTTCGTTGGTTCGTTCGCATTCAGGGAGGCGGGCCATGCGCCGGAAAATCGATTAGAAATCGCTGGCAAATGACAGCAACAGCACCAGGAGAGGTGTGCCCGCTGGCTGAAGACCGACACTGGAAGTGGCAGTGTCAGATAGCCAGTTGGCGGCGGCTATTACCGCGAGGAGTCCCCCAAGGATAACACATATCCGTAGCGACAGGCGCCCGCGGGAGCAGCCGTTTATGAACGTTTATCGCCACCATCATGGTGATCATCATCAGGCGAAAGTTTCGGGGTAAAAATATATATATATAATACATAGATGAGAGAGGAGAGTTCCGGCGAAATGGGCTTGTGCCAAAGGTGCAATTAAAATTTAAAGTAGTTAATTAATTTAATGCAAAGTGCCGACTAACGGTTGCTTTTTCGGTCTAAAAAGCACAAGCGGCGCCAATCAACTAACTAACCCCATGCACAGTGGGGCATTTAGCCAGTTTTTTCCGCTAATTGAATTACTTACTTGCAAAGGAAACGGCAAACTGTTAAATATTTTGAACTTCCTTGCAAAATCTATTAAGATTTCAAGACAACAAGGTGGTAATTCAGATTTATTAAATATTTTAAAGATTGATTCGGGGTTATGAATAATAAAATATTATTAAAATATATAATTAAAACTGGTGAACGCCTGAATCTGATTTTTGTTCTAACAAATTGTCTTATAAATTGCAAGTTATTTTATTTTTAAAACTATAAACAACCTCATACCACGGTGGCAGTCTTTAGACGTCTTAACCAAGTTGTTATTAAGTTTGGCCAGTTTAGCTTTGTGACTTGTGCATAATTTATGTGTTTAATTAATTTTTGCTTTTTCTTACAAATTGCATAATATCTTATGGTTGATAGCCGAGTTTGACTGGACATTATAAATAGTTATGCAGTTCAGTAAACTTAATGCTGAATATTGGGCGGTATGTAACATTTTTTCCAGTTTTAGCAACCGATCAAGTTTTGTATATTACGTAAAATGCATTAAACTGGGCTATATAATCGGTTCTGTGTTATCTTCTGTGCTATCTGTGCCATGTAAACATGGCAAAAATGCATTAAACAAATTGTATGTTTGTTGGGGTTATTATTTCGACCTTCTATTAACAATAAAAACGCTGTCAGCTTCAATGTAATTTACAGAAATTTAACTCAACTAAATGTATACAAAAAATCAACAAATAATTGAGACAATTACAAGCAAAAGCTCTAAAAATAAAAAAATGTTCGCGTCAAGCAGGGAAAAATAATAATAAAAAAAAACTATATAAACACAAAGTTGAAAAATAAAAAAAGATTCAAGACAAAAGGTAACCACTTGAAGAGGAAATTTGACAGGCGACGATTTACATTGCAACAGATGTTGTAAATGTGTCCCTTGTTGGTGTTGCTTTTGTTGTTGCAACTCCTTTACAACTCGAGTGTAATTTTTTGGCAGCTTTTGTGAAGCTCCCGAGTACAACAGCAGCCGAAAAAAATTGTTAATTTAATTACAACACTTGCGTTCCGTTGACTGCTGCGACGATTACCAAAGCCGCCAAGCACCAAACACATTAGACAATTATTTCTATTGCCACATATGGAGGAAAATGTGTTGCAAACCCAACAAAGTCCGGCAATTTGCCGCTGTTCCGAACCTTTTTTTTTGTTTTTACCACCCCAACATTATTTGTTTGTTGTAAAAAAATTAAGTAAAGTGGGTGAGGAAAATACATTTAATTAAGAGGGAATAACATTTCTGTAAGCTGTAAGCTTACGTAATATATTGTTTATTTTCCAAGTTATTTGAATTAATGTTAGGAAATAAAATAAAAAAGGTCTTGGGAAAGCAGATAAATAACAAAAATGTGTTAACAATTGCTACAAAAATTAGGAAATGATCTGAAATAGTTCAACAATATACGATTTTTCCATTCCAAAGACCATTTTAGCATCTAAAAAATTGTACCAAGTTTGTACTTGTTTTAATTGTGTTAATTTTATATTTGTTGGCATTTTTATAATCATGTTTAATTCCGCGCACAGCTGTACAAATAGTCGAAAAACATAAAAAGGCAAACTAATAACGGCTAATGGTAAATGGCTTAGGCCGGGTGGGTTTAATTTCTGTAGTTTTTTGGCGTGGTCTATGTCGGCATGGCCGATGCTTAGATCTGAGACAACAGGCAATGGCACACAATTGTCTCCAGATGCATCTAACTGGCTGTCAGGGCGGGAAAACGCACAATGGCCCGGGAGACCTCCGGAGACCCTGTGTTGCGTCAGAGGCAGCAACTGGCGGCGGCGGCGACGGCGGCGGTGGCCAAACCCAAACGCCAACATGTGATGTGGCTTGGCTTGGTGCTGCATTGAAATTGAATGGGAATTGGAATTGAAAATATAAATTGGCGTAGTCAGAGTGTGCTACGGCTTGGCGATGACTGTTGGAAAAGCAGCACTGCGGCTGTACGTCATGCCCGGGGTGAGGTAATTAATAAGCGCTCCCAATCCGTAATAAACCGTTGAGTCCCGTCAGTTTCGCCTCGCCAGCCAGCGTTTTACATGCATAATTATACGAGTTTCGGGTCCGAGCAACTGGCCCATCCATCCCCATACCCAGACCCCACAAATGCACACAAATTCGACTGTTATGCAAACCCATCACTAATTGCAACGAAAATAACCGACGGCTCCTGCACTTCAAAAATAGCTTAGGTGGTGCTTGCATGGTAAACTTTAATTAAATCCATCGAACAAACAACCATAGAAATAGAAATTTCTTCACGCCAAATAACAGTCATAGTCAAAAATAATAAGAAAACGTACATCAAAGGAGTAGTGGTAGCGACGCTTTGTATACTCAGTCAGGAAAAAATAATAAATAATATAAAAATAATAGTCATCACAAGTTGATCTCAAAACATCAGCTAGAAGACGATCGTTCCTTTCAGTGTGTAAAATTGCCATCATAAAAAGCAGCTTTTGGAGTCTTTGATTTTTATGGATTTGTTTTTCTTAAACTTTATGATCGCTACTTTATGAGCGAATTCTCGAACACATGTTGCATTGGCAATAGACAAGATTTCAGCTGGATATTTGTGTATATATTCTTAGCTATCGATGAGATTAGAGGCTTTTTTTGGCGTCAAGAGGGGACAAAAAGGGTTCAGAGGTGCTTTTTTGAGAGTAGTTGTTATTAGTTGGCTTTTTCTGTAATATCTTCTACCCAACGCTGTTCCTAATAATTTCTGAAAACAATGAAAACAATTCCTGTGACAATGACTAATTATAACCTTCTTGGTTAGCAATTAGTATTTTATGGGATTACGGAAACTAAATGCAAAACAAGGCGGCAAGATCAAACTGAGTGCAGTGAAAGCACTTAGTTGAAGCTTAGAAATTCTACAAAAATATTACGTATACGTAACAGAAAAAAAGGGAAATCCCATACATTCAAAGAAAAAGAAAATGGCGAAAATGGCGAAAAAATCGATCAAACAAACAAAACAAAATGCCAACCACTCGAAACCCCCAAAGAAAATAAATACCAACAACACACAATAGGAAGAACACCGATTACGTACCGTTGAATTCGCGAAACCAGCGTTTTCGCATTTGTCATTGTTTGCCCGATTAATTTCCAGTCCCATATCAAAACGGGGGTTTCACACTATAAGCAAACGTTCTTGTGATTTATGAAACAGTTTGCTGCCTGGATTTATGGTGAATTTCTGTCTATTAATTGCTTTGGTGTCTGGCACACTGAGGAACTGCCAACTGCGATTTTCTTCCCCCACCCACTTGGTTTATGGAAAATCTCCTGCTGTTTCGGTGGGAAGATATATAATAGTACTTACTACTACCTGCATAGGATGGGGATGGGGTTAGACGTTGTGTGTTGGCTGAGTGACAAGCCCAAAAACCTTGCTGGCTAGTGTGGCGACGGCACAGTTGAGTTGAGTCTCGAATGGTGGGCAGCCTAATTGAGCGGCTCTTTCTGTCGCCCAGGCCAAGTGCGTTTTGGGGTCTGAAGCTGGAGATCCGAGTTTTTTTTGTATTTTTCTTTCATGATGATCAACCCAATTGCCGCCGCGACGAGTAATAAAACTTGAGGAGTCGAAGAATCAGCAATGCGTGGCAGCTGCGCCGAGATGATAGTTTGCGCCCACGACAGTGGCGGCACAACGCTCCCAGCGATGACGATGTGGAGTTGATTGGGATGTCGGAGGCACACAGTGGTAACGATGACTTCAATTTATCAAGCAAAGGTTAAATTTAAATTCATTAAAAATGCTAAAGACATGGGGTTTTAAATAAGAGTTTTTAGAACGTTTTATCGAAAGAAATACGTAGAGATTCCATTTTTTCCAAATTGAAGACAGGGAGTTGGAGTTAGAATGAGCTCTTTGTGGTTTACGTGGGTTTACCTGTGATAAGCCTCAAAATAAACTCTAATTTTAGTTCCAAACCAAAAATAAGATAGGAAATCCCCACTGTTCCACGCCTCTTTTGAACAGAGCCATTCATATCTTCGTCTAGGCGCAGCTTGAGAAGATACAACTTGAAATACAAAACAGTGACAGACGCCTCTTTGGAGTGACAAGGAAGCACTTGTATCCAGAGTCGTCTGCACAGTCGAATGCGAGTGATTTGCATACATATATGTGTCTCTGAAATACATTGTGCACATCGCGAATAGAAAAGCTTAGATGGATAGTTGTGGGGCTAGTTTCGGGCCGTGGGCCAAGAGGCCAGATCCACGAGTTAATTGAGCAATGAAACTCAGAAATCATAAAGCCAATCGCGATGCTCGAGTGGTTGACAGTCCACCGACATTGAGCCTAGGTTTTTTGCTCTCCACTTTTCATTTCGAGACGACAGTCAGTCAGTCAGTCGAGGTTTGAATTGTTCGGTTTCAATTTCGTGGCTGACAATGGATTTTGCTATATAATTACACGATCTTCAATGTGACTTCTCTGCCACTTCCCATGCTTTGATGTTCGCCACGCTCCACAGGCAAGTCGGACGAAAAAAAAAAACCTCAATGAAATAAAAAAAATAAAAAAATCCCCAAACAGAAAAATAGAAAATGGAAGGAAAAGTGCAGCGCGAATTATGCAAGCCATGAAATTATGAGTTTTGCTTCCTGGGCCTCCCCTCCACCTCTGCTGTGTTAATTAGCAATTAAATAATGGGAATGGCCCAGCCAGCAGCCATGTCATGTGAATGTGGGCCAATTTTCATGCTTCATTTGCAATGATTTTGCCATTAGGCGGCTGACCAACATTTCCGACCATCTCTCTCTCTCTCTCGGGCGGTTGTTGTGTGCTGTGCATGCAATCAGCAAAGTTATTTCTTTTTTACTTACTCTCCCAGCTCACTCACTCACCTCTCTTTTACTTTTTCTTGCCGGCCGAGAACAACAGACAACAAACAACCCAGTTGCCTGGTTTTAACCTGGCCAAAGACCACATATACTAGGCACACACTCTCCGTCGGTTGTTTGATCAATAGCCAAAGCCAAAGCCGGCCGACAAAACCAGCGCTGCTGCCAGGCAAATTTATGTTTATTGCATGTGAAAGTATTTTGCCAATCAATTGAGTTGCCGTCGCTCGAGAAACATTCTCGTCCAGTGAAAGCTTTCCACCCGGTTGACAAACAAATCGTCACTGCACTGGAAACAATTTAAATAAATATAACTGGGAGACTAATATGAAAAAAGAGAATAAATAAAATATTTTAAATATTTTATATTTTTATTATATTATTACAAACGGGGGTTCTAGCTACTCTTAGCCTTAGCCAGGTTCAACATAAATAAACTAAGTTATATAAAGATTTGAATATAAATAAATTTGATAAGAAATAGGTTACAAATAAAGAACCTTCAAAAAACAAACAAAATTTTTATAAAACGAATTATTTGATTTAAAAAAAAAAAGAATATATTTCTGGCTTAGCTTTTTTCCTCAATGTAGATTCCCGTTTCTTTTCCAGAGCAGATGCCAGAAAAGAGGGAAACATAGATAAATAGAAAAATACAAAAAGAAAAACTACTTTTACTTGGCCCGACCATCTGCGGCCTGTTCTAGTTTGGAGTTTAGAGTTTGGAGTTGGCTCTCAGTCCGTTGACTTGGCGAATAGTCATGGCCTGGGCCAAGACAGCACACAGCATGATTGTCACAAATTGCTGCATCGATCGTAGAGTGTTGCAGCTACAGATGTTGCACTGTTGTGCACGTTGCATGTTGCTGCTGCAGCGACTTTAAGCTGCATTAAGCTGCACTTTTGCTACAGTTTTCTCCACGGGTCGCCGGCCAGCGGGCGCTCACCACTCGCTCCGAGCTGTGAGCGCTCTGCAATTCATCAATCATAATTTGTGTGTCATTCACTAATCGTTTGCACTGCTCCCAAACCCCAGTGGTGCATCGATTGCCCCACCAGACCACCACCACCACCAACACCAACACCAAGACGATGATGGATTCAATTCAACCGATGCAACGCAATGCGCGGTGTTTTCTCTCGAGTAATTATCAGTCCCACGGCGACCCTTACTTATGTAAAGCCCCGCGATAATGACTTGTGGCGATGTAAACTGATCTTGGGGCCCCATCGCACTTGACCATCGAAATCCAAACAACAATGATTCATTGGATTTAAGTCGACTTATATGTGCGTGATCTCCTCCGAGTATTGGGTTGGGTTGGGAATGAAAAGACATAAATTAGAGTGTTGGGAAACAATTTATGTAAATTAATGAGCCATAGAATATTTCATAACATTCAATGTTTTCACAAATTGAATAAAGTGCCCCCTTACAAACGTTTTCATTGATAAATAATGAACTTGTAAATGGATAAATTCGATTATAATAATTTATTGTTTACTAATTGTTGGGAAATATGAAGCGACCTTCTAGAAGATGCTTTAAAAATAGAAAACTTTAGCAGTAACTCAGCAAGCGTAGACAATACTGTTGAAAAATGGCTTTAGGTACCTTTAAGAATGTAATTTCTGACATTAATTCATTAATGTTTTTATCATTTTCATTTTTGCAGAATGAAGGCTTCGATCTACCCGCAACGCATGGCATTAGCAAAACGGACGGAAGCTGCATTAGCCACCACCACAGTCAGAGCAACGGGATCGGAAGTGGAAGTGGGAGCGTCAACGGACCTTTACGCACCTCTCACCTGGCCAGCGGGGCCATGGAATGCCTGCCGATGAGCAGTGCCGCCCATCATCATCCGCATCTGATGGCCAGCGGGACGGCGGTCGGTGCTGTCTCCGCCGCCTCGCCCGCGGCCACCGTGGTAGTGGGGGCCACGTATCCCCATCACCTGCACCACCACCACCTGAGCCACCATACGCCGTATAGCAACAGTTACGGGAGCCATCACATCCACAGCGAGCAGACCAAGTCGCTACAGGAGCTGCAGCATGAGGTGGGCGCCCTGCTGGAGTTCCGGGATCTGGTCATCGAAACGTTTCCCGATCTCAAGCACAAAATGGCCTCTATGTCCGCCACACCCTCGACGCCCACCTCTTCGGTGGGGGCCATGGGTGGCAGTCACTCGGTGGGTGGCGGCAGCTCTTCGTTAGCCACCAGGTGAGATAGGTCATAGCATGCATAGTTCTTGAGCCAATAATAAATAACTTTTAAACATTTTCAGCAGACGCGAATGGGAGCCTGGCATACGCATGAAGCGCAAACTATCGCACAAGGAACCGTCCACGTCGTCAGCATCGTCAGGAGCGGCCGCCTCCTCTGGAGCGGAGGCATCCTCCTCGTCGCTGACACGCAGCCGCAGCAATTCGCACAGCGGCAAGAAAGAGCCAAAGAGTGGAGAGAATAACAACGGCAGCGTTGTCCAAGACTCCGGATTCTCAACGGAGACCAGTTCCTCCAAGGAGGGCCACAGTGCCTCCTCCACCAACGGTGCTATGACGGTACAAGTCTTAATTTTGATCTTTGCTTAAAACATTTTCTAATGAATTTTCAAATAAAATAGGTGGCGAATCGCCTGAGCTGTGCCGAATCGGACGATGAGCTGCTTAACCTGCTGGACGTCATCCATCGCAAGTCGAATCGCTTACGGGACGAGGTGGAGCAGCTGCAGAGCTACGAGCGCCAGCAAGGTGATGCCCAGAAGACAGGCGGCGAAGGCAACAAGGGCCTAGGAAAAGACGGGATGACGCCGCAACAATTCCGCGAGCAGGTGGAGCGACTGAATCGCGAGGATATCAAGCAGCTGCGCAAGGAGCGCGATCGACTGCTGGACAAGCTGGCTGAAATGGAGGCGGAGACGCTGACAGGGCGCATCAAGGCAGCCAAGATGAGCGACCAGGTGGAGGAGCTGATAGGCGTGAAAAAGGATCTCGAGGACCAGCTTAAACTGGCGATGGCGCAGAAGCTGGAGTTGAGCTCACGGGTGCAGCAGTTGCAGCAGATGCAGCAGCAGCAAAGCAAGAGCTCTTCCAGGTAAGGAAATGGAAATATGAAAGGAAGACTGCATAAAAGGATGAACAGATATCGATCTTCTTTATCAAAAGAATTTCTTAATATAAGTTATTCAATATCAGGATTTTAATTTGTATAATTTTCATTTATTGCAGTGGCAGCCAGTCGGATTACTCCAGTCAACGCAACTTTCTATCCTCAGCCAACACGGTGCTCTCCAACGGCGGCCCAAGTCGCCAAGGCAGCAGCAACAACACATTCCAGCCGGTCGTCGTCTTCGATCAGCCAGCGCAGGAAGCATTCCATCAAAGCTCAGGCAGTGATATAACATCGAGGAAACAGCAGCAGAAGCAGCAGCTTCAACAGCCCTTGGGCCGCCTTGATGGCATTGTCAGCACGCCGGGTGCGCGTCAAGCCAAGTGCCGGCTGACCGACTCCAAGCGATTCGCGGCCATTCTCCTAGAGACGAATGTACTGGAGCTGCAGCGTCACCTGCTCACCCTCACCGTGCAGAACCAAGTGCTGTCCCAGAAGCTGGACACGTCCAGCAAGTCCAAGACGCTGCTGGCCAAGCGGCTGGACAAGAGCAGCGAGGAGTTTGAGCATATGCGCTACCAACTTGAGGAGAAGAGTATTGAGCTGGAAGGCACCAAGGCGCAACTCCGGCTGGTGGAGTCTCGCCTGCAGGCGAACACCAGCAGCACCACCAACTCGTATCTGCACTCGTCGCAGAATGACTACGAGACCAATCGCTCCTCGGCCTCCACCACGCTGATGCTGAGTCGTCGCGGGGTCTCGGACTCTGTGGACTCCTCCTCGACGGCCATGCCCGCCCCGCCAGTCACTCAAATTAGTACGCCCAGCATGAAGGCCATGGTGCCGCTCGCGATGGATGAGCTGCAGCAGCACAGCAGCAGTACAGAGTCGGCGCACGAGCACGAGAATCAGGCGCATCGGACACCCAACAGTACGCCGAACAAGACGATAATCAATACGAGTCCCTGTGTCCCTGTGGGCAGCAGTACGCCCAGCAGCAACATAGCAGCACGGGTTATGAGCACCAGTGTGGGCGGTGTGAGTCCGTTTGAGGGAACGACGTCGTCTCGGCAGAGCGCGTTCCGCAAGTTCGGGAGCGCCAGTAAGCCCAGCAAGATTCCGCTGCCGGGCAGCAAGGCGGCCGCCTATTTTGTGGGCAAGCCGCCCACGGGAAGACCTTCCACGGCGGGACGGTCGCCGCCATCCACCACCAGCACCTCGTATGGCAGCAAGTCGTCGCTGAGCAGGAGCACTGGCAACTTGCAGAGCTTGCGGAGAGCAGACACATCTGCCTCCAATCATTCGCTGAGCACGAACACGAGCCGCACCAGCTCGACATCGTCATCGATACCGCTGGCCACCACACCCTACTCATCCGGATCGACTGGCAACCGCAGCCAGCCGACAATTGCAACGACTCCGTCCCCGCGTGTCCTCCAGAATTCGCCGCTGCCCAAGCTGAAGCGGGATACGATCAGCTCGAGGGTGCGGCATCTGGACTCCCTGTCACGTGCCCAGCAGTCGCCGGAGGCAATGAAGAGCGCCCTCACCGCCAACAACTCCACCTCCTCCGTCTCCATTGCCGCCCAGCTGAGTTCGACGCTGCGCAAGGATCTCCAGCTGAGCGGTAATGGTACGGGAGCGCCGTATCATCATCGGCGCACTGCACACTCGCCGGCGACATCCAACTCCGGCAGCGGTGTGTCCCGGCGGTACAGTAGTGCCTCGACGGGGGGTTCCGGTGGCCGAACGTTCGGTCGGGATCAGGGCGAGATCATGGCCACCACGCCCACTTCCAGCTATGGCGGCGGCGACAGTGATAGTGGCAAGGTACGCACTCTCAAATCAACATTTTTGGGTTGGTTCAAGTGAATCTATTATAATAATAATACTTACTGATAATATATACCGAAACATACATACATTTATATATATATATATGGAAATATCTACTGATTACCGATTAATATGCCTTCGATAACGTTAACGATTACGATTACGATACAACAACAACAACCAAGAACCACAAGAATCCATCATCTTCGTTACAGTTCAAGAAATCAAAACAAGATCCGCTATGAACATAAAATCTGATAAATAACT
The DNA here is from genome assembly GCA_008042515.1 of Drosophila truncata. Classification (NCBI taxonomy): domain Eukaryota; kingdom Metazoa; phylum Arthropoda; class Insecta; order Diptera; family Drosophilidae; genus Drosophila; species Drosophila truncata. The sequence continues at coordinate 128,567 of VNJQ01001226.1, read as the reverse complement.
ATATACGTTATATATCTACATTATCTACATGCATATACATATATTTATTTATACATATATACAATTAACCCCCACGGCATATATACACTACTTACATATACCCTATATACTACAGCTGCATACATACACACATATATCCAAATATCGATCGTGTTAAAGCAAGGAAATTGAATATATCTGTATCTGTTTGATGAATGTTCTTTAACTTTACAAAATCAGTAATTAATTTTCAAACTGAATGTGGAGCATTTGTGTTGAGTTACCCAATAATTGTTTACTAGCTTCGTGGCCAAAAGTAAGATTGATTCTCTAACATTGTTGATTGTTTCAAGAACAGCATTGTTGAATCATTCCCTCTCGTCTAAAAGCCAGGCATTTATCATTTGTTATACTTTATTTTTTTCAATACAAAACAATTTAAAAACTGGAATATTTTTGAATTATCTATTGGTTTCCAAAACTCATTGATTGTTTTAAAACCAACGTCAACTTTCACCAACTAATCATTGTTAAATCTTTGTTGATGTTCTTTCGTTTGTTTTTCTCTATTTTGTATTTTTTTCAACAGTTTCAAAATTAAGAAACTCACCAACGAATCACGTTTAAACATTTGTTGAGGAACCAAACCCAACCAATTATGTATCGAGTACTTTGTTTAGTACTCTATTTTGTTATTGTGTTGTAATATTTTTTTTTTTTTTTTGCAAAAACTGTATTTAAAGCCACTTCTTGCCATGTCAGCAATGACGGCTTTGTGAAGCTGCGTTCTCAACAAAAGTGTAAGAAATCAATCTCCAGTCCAACTTTAAAATCTCAACTGCATATTTCTCATGCATGTTTCTCATCCAAAGAATGGTTATTGTTTCAAAGAGCCTGACGTCTGTGCTTTTGAGAACGGGTCATTGACTTACCGTATCACTTGGCTAGTAAAAGGTGCCTCCTCCAATCAAGCTTTCACTGCCCTGCCTATCGTTGCCTTAGGTGCTCAGTAGCCGGCTTTAATTAATCAGCAATTCCACACAGTTCCCCTTATAGTTATGTATATATAAAGAAAAAAGCAAAAAAGAAGTAAAACAAAAGTCAATGCATGTATGTAGGATAATACCACTTCACTTTACATCCCATTCATTATGCAAATCACGATTATTGTGGCTGAGAGAGTACATACATTTTCCTCAAGTGTGCATGCCAATAATTTCTCATTGTGTTCGAAAGTGTAAGCATAATCATTATTATTTAATTGAGTCTGTGTTTAAGCATCATTATAATTATTATTATTATTATTTTTCTTTGTAATTATGTTAAGCTAAAATTAGAGTCTAAACTTAGCACTGGGCTTAATTTAAAGGCTAATTTATTGATTTGTGTATGAAGGAGATGGGTGGTAACCCACGTATACGCTATTACGTAAAAATATATAAAACCGATTAGAATTACAGGCAGAAGTTTCGATTTATTTGCTATAGAAAGAAGACTTTTAAGACTTGCCTTAAGTTTAGTTAAATGCTTGCGGTCATCGATAAGGATACACCACACTTGTGTAAGGTTCATCCAACAATCCAATTAACCACACACATCTACACTCTCTCATCCACACTCTCACTCATACTCACCAACAGGACATCAGCAGCAGCCATCAAGTGCTTCAATTTGGCTTTGTTTGTGCATAGAAGAAATCGAAATCCACCCAAAGATCAAGTTCAATTTAGACGATCACACACTTGAAATAATTTGTATCTAATGCTGTAATTTCTTTTACTTTTACTTTTTCTTTCTGCGCCTCTTTCCGCCCTATTTGTATGTCTACTCCAAACAAAAAACAAAAATCCTGTCTCTTGTTATAACTCACATGTATACTCGTATTTTGTATATCCGATAAAACTGACCGTACCAAAAATATTCCCGCAAAAACATATAAATGTATATATGTATCCAACCAACAAAAAACCAACCAACAACCCAACCACAACCGAAACCGAATCCCAAAAATAAACCACCAACAAACAGTCCAAAAAAATGTAACTAAAACTTTTTGTGAAAAAAAAAAGAAACCATCCGCTTTTCCTAACAAGCTGAGATAAAATATAACCGGAGTTGGTGAACAGGAGTGGCAGATGTTACCTATGTGTATGGTGTACTGATTGACTGATTGATTGATTGACCTGTTGGTGGTAATACATAAATTCGACTGCATGCAAAAAAAAAAAATAAAAAGAAACCCACAAAATGCTAACCAAGTAAAACAAAGATTATACGCGGTTTGGAGTTTTTGGTATCGGACAGCCGCAGATAATAGTGATGGCCGCCAAACAAGAAAAGGAGCAGCGCCCTCGCCCCCCGGTACATACATCCTCTCCAGCTCAGATCAGCTCTAGAACCAAAAATCGGCTCGAGATCTCCAATCTGGAGCCCTCTGCTGTTGTAGATCGTTTGTCTGTTTTGTTTTTCGGCCAGCCAAAAGCAAAGACAATGCAATAGACACACTTTGCCGCCATTCGTTATACGCGTAAGTCTCTCTTTTGTTGTAACTCATCTAGTAGGTTAAGCTACCATCTCTCGACTCCAATCCAATCCAAACCAAACCGATCCCCACACCGCAAACCCCACAGCTTTTTCTTTCGCTTACCCCGCACCACCAGAGTTGGGTTTTATTTTGTCGTAGTTCTGTCGTAGATCTAGACCCACCCAGACTATATCTAGACCTAGTCCTAGACCCCTCCACCCTTTCTACAATAGCAAATGGGCAGAGTGCACACACAAGTAAAAAGACACCAAATAAATTTCTGAATCAAGACTCCTAAAGGTAATCGCTGTACATAAACTGATTGGTTGATTGATTGACTGATTATTCGCTCTGTGCTAACCCCAAAAATAAAATATACAAACCTATATTGTGGCCAAGGCTGAGGGTTCTAACCGCTGTCCGCTCTTGCTAACCCCAATACTTTTTGTGTTCTCTCCTAACCGATCTTTTTGATAATGTTATTTTCTTTATATTTTTGTGCCTTAACTGCAGTTTTAAAAACTCCTTTTTCTTGTTCCTTTTTTCGTTCTCATTTCCCATTGCTTGAGTGCACCCATTATATTGAACCAAAGATTTGATATTCTATTCTATGTTTTTCTTTGCGATGCTCAGAATTTGGTCAACCACAACCGCGTTGAAATGCCAAATTTCCGTCTCAATAACCAAGGCTGGCACCTGTGGCAAACGAGCAGCAGCAGTCATACCCAGCAGCAGCAGCAGCAGGGATTCCTGCCCTATGTGTCCGAGGAGACGGTCTACGATTCGTACTACACCGAGTACACAGCGCCCGATTCCATGGAGTGTGGCGGTGACAATCTCCTGGTCACCTTCGACTATGGCTACAGTGACTCCATTACCGAGGCGAGAGCTGATCCTGTAGTTTGGAATGATCGCAGGGGCGAAGGCGCTGGTCCAAAGGGCGATGTGGGCGAAGGAGATGATGAGGTGGCCATTTGGTTTGGCACTCCGCCCAAGGATAAGAAGGATGCCAAACTGTTTGAGGTGCATCATGTGCAGCACAAGCTGGGGGATGATAGCCTGCAGTCTCTGATCTCCTACGATGTGGATGATTTCGAGGAGGAGCTGTCAAACTCAGAGCCGGAGGAGGAGATCTTCTATGATAGCATTGAGTGTGAGGGATGATTAAAGAGGATCGTGAGCATATCCCAACTAGTCTTGGTTTTCTTTGCCTTCTTTCAAGCATTTTATTTTTTTTATTTCCAAAAAGGCAACTGAGAAGGAAAATATGTGTATGTAGCTGTAGAGTATAGTGTCCTGTGACGTATATAGTACATCTTGTAATTTGTATCTTGTTCTAAATGTATTATTTCGGGCCTGGACAGCTCCAGAAGCCCTGCAATGAACGGATTGTAATGGAAATGAAGTGTGACTGAATTTGGAAGATCTTAGTTAGTGATTGCTTGTTTTCCCCCGTTAACCATTCAGGGCTTTAGTCTAAACGATGATGGTTTCTTCGACTATATTTATTATTACTCTATCATGTATCTATAGTTTAGAATGTTTGTGTGTACGTACGTCTTTGTAAGAGTCTTAAGTTAGTTATCCTGCACTATTGCCTATATTTACTCAAACGCTACGATACACACTAGGCCGGCTAAGTAAGTAGTTTAGTTGTTAATCAAATTTAGTTAACACATCGCATCTAATGTATGTATGTACAGTTCTGAAATACCTACTACTTGTGTACGTACGTATTCTACTTAAGTCAGAAAGAAAAAGCAAATCTAATAAGGTCTATCTATATCATGTTATCACGAAACTGCGTTTACTACATTTATAAATCCGAACAGACATGGGAGCGATGAGGGAGACCATTAATTATGATTCATATTAAAGCTAATATTATAATAATATATATTCAAAAGGCAGCAAATGTAGACATGTATCCATCTAAACAGCAAATGTAATTGATAAACACATATAAAAGAAAACAGAAAAAAAACTAAAATAAAAGCAATAAAAAATATATAAATATATAAAGAGCTTTTTTAATTCTGGTTAGCATAAGTTATTCGTAAGTATGACAATTTTTATAATAAGTCATCTGGGTCATGAGAATATTTCACAGATCGAATGACTGATATCAAGAGTAAGCATCAATAAAATATAGCAAGTAAAATTTAAAAAAATCATATAAATATAAATGTAACAAAAGTGGAACAGCTAAATCGTTTTATTTAAAAAATAATAACAATTAATTTGAATATAGGATTAGGTTTAATAAAAAAAAGGCATCATCTGCATTATATTTCGACTAGATAAACCCGCTTGTTGTTTGTGAAAGTGAAATCGGTAGAATCTTGTTAGAATTAATACCGGAGCATGAATTATTTAATTTTTAAATATGTTTTGGTAGAATTTCAATTCCAAACAGACCCTATTTCAATATTTTCATAGGTTTTTGTAAAATTGAGACTTTAATAAGAAGAGTCTGCAAGTTATCCATACTCTTTACCAAAAAATATAAAAGTATTTTAAATGGAAACATTATTTATTTATTGTTATTAACTGTGACATTTTACGGAATCAACACTTTGTTTTTAATTTAATGATTTAGACATTTGATATCTTGATTATAAGTTGCAAGTGGGTTTAGGGTTGTTGGGGTGTTGCCAAGCTCAGTACAGAGCTCATAAAATATTTTTTCGTCACCGTCAGAACCCTAGGTCTCCTCGAAACCAGGCAAATCCTATTCCGAAGGAGGAGCCATCCGATGCTTCGACTTTGAGAAAAGATAAATAAATAAGAATTAAAAAAAAAAGGAAATTCAACAAGAGCACAAATTGACATACATATCTCCATTAGTAATTGCGTCCTCGGTGACTGGTTTCGTTCCGGGTACTGTTGTAGGTTCCATAGCCTTGAGTAGGCATTGCAAGTCCCAGGACAACGCAGATCAGAAGAAGAAGAGCAGCTTTAGGTGACATCTTTAGTTTGACAGTAGAGACTGAAAGACACTATACTAGGACTGAGAATCCGATCTTATTTATACCAGTTATTTATCATATATTCCAGGCTTTATCAGTACTCAAATTTAAGTATGACAGCCATAAATAATTTTAATTAAATCTTAAATTCTTAGAAATTGGGAAAGTTCAATTCTTAGAAAACTTCCAAAAAACGGGGTCAGACGGAGCAGTTCCCAATATTCTTAATACGCGGAATTTAATGTCACCGATGGGTGACGCACCCAATGCCAATAGAGACTTTTAGAAATAAGTTTTAAATACATAAAAAATAAAAAAACCTACATATTTTTAAACCTACTTTAAATACAAGATAAAAACATACCTTTTGTAGGCGAATAACGCTCATAAAAATGGTCGTCGCGAAGATCAACACTCTTTAAGGGATTTAATTTATTTCCGATATTAAGTAATACTAATTATATGCAAATAGATATACTTATACTTAATAGTAAACTTATATCCTAAAATAATAATTAAAAATAGTTTTTTATCTGCAAGGTATTCTTAAACGAAAATATCCGTTCCTTTTCTTAATACTGATAAAATCCTAAGAACAAATATCTTCAAAATATTAAACTATCCTGCATAATATCCTTGAATTCAAAACAGCAAATTTGATTCCCATTTATTTATAGATATTTATGTATCAATCAATCAAAATTGAGACATTGGCACTTTGTTAATGGTCGCCAAGTGGCAGAAATTGAAGCTGATTGAAATTCAAATTTTGTAAATGCAGTGCGAATTTCCGAAACGTTTTTTTCTCTTCCATCTGGGGCGTGCTCAAGTAGGTTTTTTCAAATGCCGCATAATTGATTAAGAGAGTGGAAAGTGCGACTCTCATGTAAGCAGCACTCTCTTTGTGAGCAACACTCACCCGTGAGTCTCCGCCTCCGGTTCATGACCAGTTGGCAGCGTGCGCTCCGTGCCACCAGAACAGAGGCGGAACGGGTTTCAGCTGCGTTCGATACACCCAGGAGCCGGGGACCAATAAACCGATTCTGAGAACCGGCAAGTGATTAGCTGCTCACCGGCCCGGTCTCCGTTTCAGTCCCCCGTAGAGGCCAGAACCCTCTCAGATATGCGCTTATCATCACAACATTGCGAACGCCACTAAAGTCTGGAGGCCGCAAAAATCCGATACCGTAGCCAGCATGGATTTCGAGGAGATTCTGGCCAAGTGCGGCCACAGCAGTCGCTATCAGTTCCTGCTGCTGGCGCTCTACGGCTACCTTATGGTCGTCGTATCCATGCACTATTTCTCGCAGAACGTCATCAGTTTCGTGCCCGATCACTGGTGCTACCACCAACAGTTGGAGAATCGCAGCTTCGACGAGATCGAGGCAATCTATTCGGTGTTCGAGAAACCCTCGTGCACGCGCCTAGAGAGAATCGATGAGAATGGATGGAATCACACGGTGAGCTCAGAAAGATGCAATCGGTGGATCTACAAGTACGATTTCGGGTACAGAAGCATGAACACGGAGGTGAGTTCATCAACTGAAATACCTGAAAAACAATAAACTAATACTAAGTTTGCTTATAAATAAAAAGCAACAATTTTTGACGAACTTACTTTAATAATTTCATAAATTAATTAAGAGTATTGAACCATTCTTTCCAGCTCAATTGGGTTTGCGACGAGGCCTATAAGCCTCGAGTGGGCCAGTCGCTGTTCTTTGTGGGCTCGGTTTGTGGCACTCTGGTCTTTGGCCTGCTTGGCGATCGGATTGGACGTATTAAGGCCTTGATTTTGGCCAACTGGTGTGGCTTTCTGGGCGATTTCTCAACCATATTCGCCACAAATCTAGTTTCGTTCTCGATCAGCCGCTTTGTGTCCGGACTGGCTGCCGATGCCAACTCCTATCTCATGTATATATTGAGTAAGTAGTTGGTTAAGACTTTGTCTTTGTTGTAAAATAATTACATTAATTCTTAAAGTTCTCGAATATGTCTCGCCCTCGTTAAGGAATGTGGGTCTGAACACAGTCCTGGGCAGCTTCTATTGCCTGGGCTTGATTGGAGCCTCCTGGCTGGCCGTCTGGGTGGGCCACTGGCGTCTCTTCCTCGCCTGCTCCTCGGTGCCGCTGCTACTGGTCACTTTGTTTTACTTTCTTGTCCAGGAGAGCGCCCAGTGGCTGGTCACGCGCAATGACATCGACGGAGCCATCAGACGACTGCAGCGCGTGGCCAAGATTAATCGCCGTCAGGTGGCTGACGAAGACTTTAGGTCCTTCCGCAGTTATTGCGAGGAGCATTACCGCAAGGAGGCCAAGGAGGCAGAACAAACTAATGTCAGGCTACTGGACATGCTTAAAACGCCGCGCATGCGCAGCACTGCCATTAAACTGCTGTTGATTTTGTAAGTAATTGATATTAATTAATAGTCATAATTATTGCTCATAATTATTACTCCATTTAGCATTATAATCACGCCCTGCTACAACACCATTGCCAGGAACGTGGAGGGTTTGGGCATCTCTCCATTCATCATGTTCTCGCTGAATGCGCTGACCCTGCCACCCTCCGGTTACCTTCAGGGCCTGCTTCAGGACAAGATTGGACGCAAGGCCACCGCAGTTAGTTGGATGACCATCACCGGCTTGTTTGCTGCTGCCGCTGGCCTGGTGATAGCCCAAGGCAGCAGCCGGAGTGTGCTGCTGCTGGTGGGTCTTACACTGGCCGCCAGATTCGGGGTGTCCATCGCTGATGGGGCCAGCTCGCAGTTCTCCACTGAACTGATTCCTACCTGCGTGCGGGGAAGGGGAGTGGCTGTGGTGCATGTGGCCGGTTTTGCTGCCTCCTTTCTCTCGCCGTACATCCTGCACCTGGGCACGTACTTTAAGCCAGCTCCTTCTATTATCCTGGGACTACTCTTTTTGTCCGGTGCCTATGTTTGTCTGCTGCTTCCGGAGACGCGCAACCGGAAGCTGCCCATGTCGTTGGCCGAAGGTGAGGAGTTCGGTCGCGGGGAAGGCATCTTTGACTTTCTGACTAATCTCCGGAGAGGCAAAGGCAATGCAACCGAGGTCGAGATGAGCACCAAGCCAGTGGAGGAGGATACTCTGATGACAAAGGCACATCAGCCCTGATTTAAGTGGCTATTTCTGTTATCTGTTTAATGTAATTCATGCCATAAGCCACCAATTCGTATCTGACCTTTTAATATACGATAAGTAAATGCGATTTATGGCTCCAATAAACTTTTATTATATGTTCATTAGGAGTTTCCATAAATTGGGATAATAGGAAATACGAAATGTCAAATTGAAAGAGATAAATACTAATAATACTAATAAATTATAAGTAATTGAAAAAAAACTGAACAATTTGAATTTATATAATTTAAGTAGCCTAGTAACCAAAACATACTTTTTCAATTAAAAATCTCGTCATAGAAATGTTCAAAAGCTTGACAAGACCAGAAAATAATCATGCCACTGCAATGTCTTTAGGATCGACTATCTGTATAAATTAACAGTAACAGAGTTGTATATTTCTTAAATGGTAAATTGCAGATTACAAAGCCTTTAGCTCCGCTGCTTATCAGCCATAATAATTAAATCAAAACGTTTAAGTTACGATCGAAATCGGAATGGGCATCGGGTGTTTGATTCGGCCAGCTGAGGCGGCTGCGGCGACCGAGGTACTTATCAGCCGCAGAGAGTCACCAGAGTGGTTCCAACTATTCAACTCCACAATATCAGCTTTCACAACGCGGCATAGCGCAGCGCCCGCTCTTAACTATTCGGTGTTTGGGAGCGGATTGGGAAACCCAGAGCGCAGCTAGGCTGGCAGTTGGTGCGTGGCAGCGGAAGAGAGCGGACGACGAGACGACGAGCAACGGACTAGCTTACTCCACGGCATTCCGTTGCATCCATGGCCATGGACTTTGAGAAGATACTGGGCAAGTGCGGCGACTGCCATCGCTACCAGTACATGCTGCTGGCTCTCTACGGGCTGCTCATGTTCATCGTCTCCCGGCACTATTTTGCCCAGAGCGTCATTAGCTTCGTGCCCGATCACTGGTGCTATCACGAACAGCTGGAGAATCGAAGCTATGCCGAAATTCGTGATATTTACGCTCCATTCGAGAGTCCCTCGTGCACTCAACTGGCGTCCATTGATTGGCACTCAAAGAATGCCACAGCAAGCGGGCAGCCCTGCACCCGTTGGATCTACAACTATGACCATGGATTTCGGAGCATGAACGCCGATGTAAGTCGCTGGAATAGGAGATAATTCCTGCTTTAATACGTTTTTAATTTCACCTCCTCAGCTAAACTGGGTCTGCGATGCCGCCTACAAGGCCCGTGTGGGCCAGTCCCTGTTCTTCCTGGGCTCCATGTGCGGCACCCTGCTCTTTGGCCTCCTGGGCGACAGGATTGGACGCATTCGGGCCATGGTTTTGGCCAACTGGTGCGGTTTCCTGGGCGACTCGGCCACCATTTACGCCCAGAGCCTGGTGACCTTCTCTGCGAGCCGCTTTGCCTCTGGACTGGCGGCCGAGGCCAACGCCTACCTTATGTATATTCTGGGTACATTATAGCCTTTAACCTATAAATCATGATCAGTAATTTCTAGCTATTCCAGTGCTGGAATATGTATCCCCATCGATGCGGAGTGTGGGCCTAAATCTAACCATGAGCATCTTCTACTGCCTGGGCATGATCAGTGCCTCCTGGCAGGCTGTTTGGCTGGGCAACTGGCGTTCTTACATGGCCTGGTCGGCACTGCCCCAGGTTCTAGTCACCTGCTTTTACTTTCTGGTCCAAGAGAGTGCCCAGTGGCTGGTCACGAGCCACGACCTTGATGGGGCCGTGCTGCGTCTGCGCCGCGTGGCCAAGTTCAATCGGCGAGAGGTCAGCGAGGCGGACTTCGAATTGTTTAGGCAGCACTGCAAGACGAAGGCATCCGAAGCCAACAGTCGGATATCCCTGCAAAAGCAAGCTCGCCTGGTAGATGCCCTCAAGTCACCACGACTGCGCCTCAGGCTTATCTATGTGCTGGTTGTGTTGTGAGTAGAAACCTTTGTTTTTTAGGTTAATTAAACTATATTAAAAACAAGAAAGGAAGCTAACTTCGGCTTACCGAAGTTTATATACCCTTGCAGATTACAATTGAGCTATGTTATTAAAAACGAAATTCTAAAATAACTTTAAATGCCCGAATCTCAAATTTGATGAAAATATGTTAAGAAACAACCGAGTTATGATTTTTTCTATTATTTCGGTGATGTTCCTATGGCAGCATCAGAATATAATCTTTCGATTTTCATGAAATTTAAATCAAAACTCTGGAATAATATTAAGTGGCCAAATCTAAAGTTTGATGAAAATATGTTGAGAAACAGCGAAGATATAGCTTTTCCGATCAATCAGTTATATGGCAGCTATAGGATATAGTCGGCCGATCCTTATGAAATTTGGTATGTCGTATTATGTTGCCAACAATAGCATTCGTACAAAATCTGAATTCTCTAACTCTAAAAACACCGAAGTTATACCATTTCCGATCAATCAGTTATATGGCAGCTATAGGATATAGTCGGCCGATCCTTATGAAATTTGGTATGTCGTATTATGTTGCCAACAATAGCATTCGTACAAAATCTGAATTC
>VNJQ01001226.1:0-117405 GCA_008042515.1 Drosophila truncata | reverse complement strand
TTTCCGATCAATCAGTTATATGGCAGCTATAGGATATAGTCGGCCGATCCCAGCCGTTCCGACTTATATACTGCGTGCAAAGGAAAGAAGGGTGTGTGCAAAGTTTCAAGTCGATAGCTTAAAAACTGAGAGACTAGTTTGCGTAGAAACAGACAGACGGACAGACAGACGGACAGACGGACAGACGGACAGACGGACAGACGGACATGCTTATATCAACTCAGGAGGTGATCCTGACCAAAAATATATATACTTTATAGGGTCGGAGATGTCTCCTTCACTGCGTTGCACACTTTTGACCAAAATTATAATACCCTCTGCAAGGGTATAAAAATCATAAGCCAAGATCAATTTAGAGACAGATTATTGTATATTTTTGCGTATTTTTTTAATTATAAAAACATTCAAAAATATTTATATACAAGGCTTTAAAAAAGAAAACTAAGTTAAGGCCTCTTTTAAACCTAAACGAAATCTATGAGGTTAAGAAACCCCCAACCCTAAGATTGCCAGAGCAATGTTTTGTTATAAAACTAACTTTTTAACAAAAGCATCTTTAAACCTTAAAATTCAAACTGGAATTAGTTAGCGGAGTCATAGCATTATAGATCTGAGATTAAGCTTCTAGGTCGACTTTTCAGATTCCATTGTTTTCGGTGTCAATAGCAAATTCTTGATTTCATAACTAGTTTGATATAAAATATCTGAATAACTCGTAAATATTTTCTTGGCAGCACGATAATCACGCTCTGCTACAACACCATGTCCCGGAATGTGGAGGGACTGGGCATGTCGCCCTTCGTGATGTTCACACTGTTCGCCCTGACCCTGCCGCCCTCGGGAATCGTCCAGATCCTGACTCAGCGGCATCTGGGCCGCAAGTTCACCTCGGTGACCAGCATGGCCGTAACTGGGGCCCTGACTGCGGCCAGTGGCATACTGCTGAGTGTCTGGCGAGAGCATAGTGTCGCCGTAATGGTCGCCCTGATGCTGGCCTCCCGCTTCGGCATCTCCGTCACCTCGGGCGCCACCATGCAGATATCAGCTGAGCTGGTGCCCACCTGTGTGAGATCGAGTGGCCTGGCTGTAGTACATGTGGCAGGCGCAGCCCTTTCCTTCCTTTCGCCATTTATCCTGCATTTGGACACCTACTTCCGGGCTGCGTCCTCGATTATTCTCTGCCTGCTGCTGCTGTTCAGTGCCTGGATTTGCTTGCTGCTGCCGGAGACGCGGAACAAGAAGCTGCCCATGAGCCTGGCCGAGGGCGAGGAGTTCGGCAAAGGCGAGCGGATGTTTGACTTCCTGCGACGCTCCAAGAAAGCGACGGAGGAGGAGAATGGTCGGGATGATCTCAGAGCTGATGGCACCAACGAAAAGCTGATGGCAGACTAAGAGTACTCATTAAGTAGGTGCTTTCGAATTGATTTTGGAAGGTATTTAAATGCATTTAATTTAACCAAATAATTACATTTTGTTATGACTTTAAATTGCCTTAATTGTACGTACTTAAGAGCTAAAATATGTATGTTTTATAGTTACCTCCTATTATAAACTGTTGAAGTTTTTGTCTTTAAATAACTTATAGTCTTACACCTGGAGATAGCAGCTCTAAGACCCGCTTATCTAGGTCATAAAATCGTAGACTAATAAGAACATAATGAGCATAATTAACTGGCGCACATAACATGACAATAAGAATTGCGAGAAAGACTGGTAATAACTTTTACTGCTATCGGTTTGGATAAGAAAAGAGTCGAGTGTATTTTTTTTAGGATTTTTATTACTTTATTCCGAAGGCTTGTTTACGTGTTTTTTTAATTATTTTTAAACTGTTTATGTTTTAAGTTAAATTTATAATTAAAAAAAATTACAGAAGTGTTGAAGTTTTTATTTTAAAAGGTTTAGAAGTTACTATATTCATTAAATCAACAAAATCTATGAATATGTATTTATAAATTTTTTATTTTATAAAATTTTTGGTAAATTATATGCCTTCCCGTTCTACATTTTGCATGCTGTTTCACAGCTTGGTAATTGTTGTACAGAAATGTATGTAAAGTCCTAAAATTTCCATTCAATTTACTCTAAAATAATACTCACATTCAATCAAGGGTATGTTCGTGTTCATTCTGATGAATCTAGCCTGTCATTCATGCTTTTATCTAAGCTTACTCTTGACCTTTTGTGCACTTAAAGAGGGGCGGCTCTTTGTGTTTCGAGCTTAGGGATTATTAAGAGTCCATTCACTTGTGTATTCGATTCACATTTCAGAGGTCACCACGCGAGCGTTTATCTATTCCAGCCGAGAGAAGAAGGTTTCCTTCCTTCCTTCTCGCGAGACGCCGCCGGCGTTTGTTTAGATTGGAGTGAATGAGCGAGCTCACTTAATATAATAAAAGCGTTCTCGTTTGTGTGGCGATAAGCCGCCCCCCAAAACAATCTTATCGCGGATCGAGGCAGACGTAGACGGAGACCACAACGTGCGAATCCGGCCACCTTGCACTCTTTCGCCTCGTTTCGTGGTCGCTTCGGATCGGATTGGATCGCACGGAATGGCCGCTCGAGCGTTTAGTCTTAATAGAATCTCAGCGAGAGCACGACATCGGGGGACATGGACTTTGACAAGATCTTGGAGAAGTGCGGCAATGCGGGTCGCTATCAGTACCTGATGATTCTGCTGCTCGGCTACATCGCCTTCACCACCACCGTGCACTACTATTCGCAGAACATAATCGGTTTTGTGCCGCAGCACTGGTGCTACCATGAGAAGCTGGCAAATCGGAGCTTCGAGGAGATTGCGGCCATCTATGCTCCGTTCGGAAAGGAGGCATCTTGTACCAAGCTGGACACCGTCGAAGGCGACAAGGTGACGGTGAGCACAGAGACCTGTCAGCGTTGGATATACAATTATGATTACGGATTTCGTAGTATGAATGCGGAGGTGAGTTGTGGGAGAAATCTGAAGAAGAATAGAGTCCCAGAAACTCCTATAAACTCTACAAGAACCTCTCAGGACTAAGAAGTATCATAACCAACAGCTCAATTGGGTCTGCCAGGATGCGTACAAGGCGCGAATTGGACAGTCGCTCTTCTTCCTCGGCTCCCTAATGGGCACCTTCACCTTCGGAATGCTGGGTGACAAGATCGGCAGGGTGAGGGCTGTGATACTGGCCAACCAGTGCGGATTCGTGGGTGATTTCCTCACCACCTACGCCTCCAACCTGGTGCAGTTTGCCATCTTTCGGTGCATTTCTGGTCTCGCTGCCACAGCTAACTACTATCTGATGTTTATTCTGGGTAAGCATTGCGATATCTCGAGTCTTGTGTAGATCTGGGGAAAGCTTTTGAACACACACAAACCCACAACCCAAATGGCACTCAGTTCAGAGTCAACAACAGTGTCTACTCTTAATGATTACCATAAAGACTTACTGTGTTACGCATCCGTTTTGGGTTTACAGAAGGTGAATGGTACGATCATAAGCAGGTTTATTTTTGATTTCGAAAACCTTCCTTTATTGCTGTCTGAGTTGCAGAGTTTACTGGGGAATCATTAATTATTGTTTATTCTTGTGCAGGTCATCAACTGATTTTTTTCAGTTTAACTTTGGTTTATTATATCAAATGTTGTCTAGAAGCTTGTGCTTACATATCTTAGGATAGAAAATATCAACTCAAACGTGACGATTTTTAGACTTTGGGGTCACGTAAGACAAATAGGTTTTGTTTCTCGTATGACTTCATGCTAAATAAATAATACAATATTTATTAATAGCTTAAATAAGGAAAAAATAAAATATTATTCTTATTAAAAATTGATTTTGGATTTAAATTATGAGAAAAGCTATCTTAAAAGTTAATGTATATATTAATGTTTTTAATTATAACCGAAAAATGCTTTATTTTGAGTATTTTTTATTGTAGTCTTTATATTTTCCTCGTATGACTTCATGCTAAATAATAATAATATATTTATTAATAGCTTAAATAAGGAAAAAATAAAATATTATTATTATTAAAAATTGATTTTGGATTTAAATTATGAGAAAAGCTATCTTAAAAGTTAATGTATATATTGAAGTTTTTAATTATAACCGAAAAATGCTTTATTTTGAGTATTTTTTATTGTAGTCTTTATATTTTTATTAATTATTTTTCATTACTTATTTATATATTTTATTTTATGCTAAAACAATACTCTTTTAAATAAACAGATAAATTGGAAGTTTAAAATAACATAAAACATAAAAATAAGAAATTCCATTTTTCTAGTTTAAGTCAAAGACTTCCCTAAAAATCCTACTACATTCATATTTTTCCAATTTCATCTTTCAGTGCTGGAGTATTTGGCCCCCAAACTGCGTAACTTGGCCATCAGTGGAACCCTCGGCATATGCTTCTGCCTGGGCGCCTTAGTGGCTCCCTGGCTGTCTGTGCTGGCTGGTAACTGGCGGATCTATCTCACCTGCTCGGCCCTACTCCAACTGGTGGTGGCTTTGTTCTACTTCGTGGTACAGGAGAGCGCCCAGTGGCTGATCACAAGGACGAATGTGGAGGGAGCTATAGCCAGGCTAAAGCACATAGCTCATTTCAATGGACAGGAGGTGCCGGCAAGCGACTTCGAGGCCTTTAGGAGGCACTGCATCGTAAAGAGGAAGCTTTCGAATCAACCGGAGCAGACGGCAGGAATTATCGATCTTCTGCGGACTCCCAATCTTCGAAAGACATCTCTGCTGGTGGTTATTACTTTGTGAGTTAAATACACTTTATGGTTTTCTAT
Source organism: Drosophila truncata (assembly GCA_008042515.1). Lineage (NCBI taxonomy): Eukaryota > Metazoa > Arthropoda > Insecta > Diptera > Drosophilidae > Drosophila > Drosophila truncata. Next base: position 112,625 of record VNJQ01001226.1, on the reverse strand, counting down.
ATCTAATTTCTACTTTAATGTCTCCAGCATGCTGACCTCGCTGAGCTTTAATACCATCTCCCGGAATGTGGAGGGCCTGGGCCTCTCGCCGTTTGTGGTCTTCTCCCTATTTGCTGTGGTGGTGCCACCCTCCGGATTTATTCAGGGACTTCTGCAAAGCCGTGTGGGACGCAAGGCCACCGCCTTTTTGGCCATGCTCTGCACCGGTCTGCTGTCCTGCGCTCTGGGCGTGGCCCTGTCTACGGAGGGGGCCCAGCAGAATGTGACCCTGCTGCTGGCCTTCGCCCTGCCTATGCGCCTGGGCATCTCCATGTGCTATACGGTGACCTCGCAGTTCTCCTCTGAACTGCTGCCCACCTGTGTGCGCTCGCGCGGCATTGCTGCCGTACACCTGGCCGCAGCGGGAGCCTCCTTTGTGTCGCCCTATCTCATACATCTGGGCACCAAACTGGCTGCAGCTCCATCTCTCATCCTGGCCCTGCTCCTCATGTCCGCTTCTATGTGCACGTTGATGCTGCCGGAGACGAATAACCGGTGAGTTGAATAACTATAGTTTCCGAGAGAGGTTTCTAGAGAGTTTATATATATTTATTTCACAGGCAACTGCCCATTACCCTGGCCGATGGCGAGGCCTTTGGCAAGGACGAATCTATGCTGTCCTTCGACTGTTGGCGCCGGCACGATGACGATGTGCCCAAGGAGCCGGGGGAGGAGGTGAGGCTGCAGCAGCTAAATGGGCAGGCCAAGCCGGAAGCGGAAGTGTAGTGATAAACAAAGCCAAAGAAAGTATAGTATAGTATTTCCCCAAAAGACTTTTGAACCCAGCCATTTCCTCAGGGAATGAGAAAGCAGTCAGACACGAGATAGTTGCGAAATTTGTCAATAGATGTGAAGTTTGCTTTATTTTTATCGATTCACTGCTGTTCACAATTTTTTTGTAACACAATTTAACTTAGCAACTTAGCATTGAGCCAATCGGTATTCGGTATCGGTATGGTTGCTGTTGTATTAAGTACTTACTTGTAAGTAAAAGGTTCATAAGTATTTTGTATCTTGTATGTTGTATCTTGTATCTTGTATTTTGTATTTTGTATCTTGTAAATGGTTATGTAAACTCTTGTAATTATGTAACGCTTAAATGCCATAAACATAACGCTTACAACTTGATCGGCCTCGTCTTGCTCGTCCTCCCATTGCCTTAGAAAGTCTTACAAACTCTGGCATGCAATTTCTAATCTTTGATTTTTCAATATCAATCTCCAGAGGCCGCAGCTCCGTTCTCTTTAATCTTAAATCTAAGTGTAAAGTCTAGCGCAGACGAAGTGATTTAGGGCCAATGTCGCCGGTTGCCGCCGCCAGATTATAAAATTTGAAACTAGACAGGTAAACGATTCACCGATTGCTTTTTCAGTTTAGCGGAAGTATTAACTTAATTACTCAGTTTCACATGATACAAAAAGGGAGTCAAAGATTGTTCCTAGGGCAGTACTGGGATGCAGGATAGATACTATCAATGAAACAACATAGATTTATGATTATATAGGAAGGCAACCGCAGCAGCGTCTCTCGTCTATTACTATGTGTATATTTTCAGTGTATCTTACGTGTGTGAGTGTATTTGCTAAAAAAGTTCTCTACATTAACGCAACAGTGTAATTTTTCATTGGGGGCTCTTTGGCTCTTTGGCCTAACATATTACATTGATAATAATCTAGCTGGGATTTTTTTTCTATGAGCAATTCTGGCGAATGCTAACAAATACAATGGGTACATAAATATTCTCTTCCGATATCCTTCGATTTATCTGGTTACCTTATTCCGTCCGGCTGACCACGCAGCGTCGAAAAACGTTCTATAGAAATAACCTAATCGCTATGGTTTTTGAGTAACAAATATATTCCCTTAAGCCTAGGGAATGCGATCGCTTTGTCGCTTGTAAAGGGGCTATAGTAGGTCTATAAGTATGTATCTCAGTAGATGTATATGTATAAAGTAGGTAGGTGTGAAGTCTGCATTGCCTTCTCTGGGCTTTGTAGGTCTCTAATCAACACTAGTTCCACAATAGTTGAATCGGAAATGCATGTACACACAGTAAAAAGGTAAAAAGATCGATCTCCCCCCAGTCCTCGTAGACCTCGCTGCCTGAGACTGGAGTATCGAGTATCCTATATATTCGAGTATAGCACCATCGTCTCAGTGAGTGAGTAAATGTGAGTGTGGACCCGAGGGGCAGCTACTGTTAAAACACAGCGCCTTGTGATCCCTGTGGGGTCCTAAGGTAAGTGTTATTTACTGGTTTTAGGTGGTAAGTTAAAGTACATAGTAAGTAGTAGAAAAATATACATTGTAGTAAACATTGAAACATTCTGAAGACTTTAGAGGGAATAAATTATGCCTATATACTATATATATTAGGGTGTGTGTGGGTGCGATTGGGCTCTCAACGAATTTATGGCTAGATTAGAGAGCCGAATCGAACAGCAAACGCTTCAACCTTAGATTATGAACTATTCGCGGGTAGAGTTATCTTCGTATCGTGTATATATGTTTATTTTTGGGCTTTCTACGCTACTAAATACCATTTACTTTTGCAATATTTGCTGCTTATTGTTTGACATTTATCATATATGCTGATTTAGAGAAAGTATTCTATGCTCACATCTCCACTGATCGTGTGTGTGTGTGTGTTCTGTGATCGATCATCATCATCGAATTTTCGCAGGCATGTGTTTAATATCTGTGTGGTGTGTGTTTCGAAAACATCAAGTATAAAAGACAAGCGGTATTTAGGCAACGAGTGATTCAGCAATTTTCTTTTATAAAAAACATCTTCTATAAATTGTTGACAAGTATGTATCATTTGTTTCCTTCAACGTTAAATATTATATGCGCATTATATTCACGTTCAGGGTAAATATATCCACTTACACCAAAAGCATTCATAAGACTCGTTTGTTGTATTCTTAAAAGTGATTTCTCTGAAACAATGCCTCTTCAGTACACAATATTCATAAATTTCCACAATACTCAGATATTGGAGGGAGAGGAATGATATATCATTGGCTGCTGTGGGAATTGATTGATCATTGATTGCTGTCGTGGTTCGCCACTTAACAAGGTAGCTATCTTAGTAATTTTAGTTAAGTTTAGTTTAGTTTTGCTGAAGCTTTGCTGGATTTGCACAATGTTTGCGATATGTATGACGTCGGAATAGGTATATGTATGTATATGCATGTAGTTCACCTTAGGATCTAGGAAACCAAAGAGTGGAAAATAAACAGAAAAATGCAGCATTTACAAAAATGTCATTTGTATTTCTCGTATTCGAATATTACGGATAGAGTTGTACACGGTAAGCTTATGCCTCGATTTAACTAGGTAATTAGTATATAAGTTTAGGGGTATTTTAATCGTAGTTTAGTGCATACAGTATGCGAATTGCGATTGCCTCTCTCAGGGGAGGAGAGGTGGGGAAAAAAACACACACATACAAACTCGCTTAGTATCTAGGGGGACCAACCTTGGGTCTCATCGTGGTTTTTACAGTTTTTGTGTATGGTTTTTATCTGCATCGCGAGTAGCTGAGAATAGCGCTTACAATTAGTGCCATAAACTTGATAACGTTTTATTTTCTGTTTTTATAGTTTTTGCTTCTTTTCGCAGCGTCATTGCCGCACTCCGCCGTATTCGAGTATCATCTTCACACACTTAACTCTAACTTGTGTAAGTGCTGATCGTTCCAGCCATTATCCTTACGGCTCTAGTAATGCTTCTCAGTGTTCTTGTGATCGCTAATTGATAATTATCGCATAATTAATACAAATACAATACAATACAATACAATGCAGGGTTGCTGTGCCACCCTAACTGCGACTGAGTGGCACTTCCTGGCTGCTCAAACTCTCAAACTCCCTATGGCAATGTGGCTCGAATGCCATCCAAGCTGGAGCGTAGCACCAAGCTGCCCTCCACCCAAAAGTTGGGACGATCCAGCATGTTCTGCCACAGGGATAGCTCCTTGCCGGTGGCATCCATCCATTCCACCTGACGGCCATAGCTGCGACCTGTTTTGGGGGAAACCATAAGTTAGTAAATAGAAAGCTTTTAAGGGAGTTCCTTCTTTAAACTCACCTGTGCCCAGAGAGAAGCGAATGCCGCCGACAAACTCATTGCTGGCTAGCCTATCGTGATCCCAGACTGTTAGCTCCAAGGCGCGCTCTGACAAGTCTTCCAGGGAGACATCCTCGTACACAAAGGTATAGTTCCAGCTGGGATGCAACGTGCGCTTAACCACTGGAGTCTTTTGCTTGGAGCTTCTAGTGCGATCCGGCAGCAAATAGCTAAAGGATTGAAAAAATTCACTTGGTTAGAAATATTCAAAAACTTAAAGTTTGTTCAAAACCCACCTCTTGCAGAAGGCATCGCAGGTGCCGTTGGCCTTGATGGGACTCAAGTGCTTTGCCTCCTTGACCAGCACATGCAGCTGGCCTCCCTTAGTGCTGCGATCCGACTTGGAGGCCACCGATTTGATGCTGCCGCCAAACTTGCGCAGGTTCGAGGAGCTGCCCGTGAGCGAGGAGCCGCGCGAGAAGAATGACGACTTCAGGCTCTCCGGGGGAATGTACTTCAGGCCCACCACAATGTCGCCCCTGTAGGTGGCCACCTCATCGAAGGGTTCGCTCTGAAGAAGATACCAATTAATAAGAGATTTCTAGAGAGTGGATAATAGTTACTTACTCGCTCTTGGAGCAGGTACCACTGCGACTGGGGATTGTCAAAGACGCGTCCTTGCAAATTGACACTGACCTCGCCCAGGAAGTCGTTTCGCCCAAACATATCCGAGTGCCACACGGTCAGCCAGAGAGTACGCGACTCCAGGCTGGAGATGGGCGTGTGGAAGCGCATCGTCTCATCGAAGATGGGATTCAGGGTGTGCTTCTTGACTTTGGTTTTGCGCTTGCCAGCCTTGGACTTGTCGGGCAGCAGGTAGACCTTGATAATAAAAAGCCAGAAGTTAATTAATATCCAAAAGTTTGCATCTAATAGTATGTAAAACCCACCTTCACATAGGGATCGCTGCGGTTGCGCTTGGCATCAACGGCGGCTAGATCCTTGCAGCGCACCACATGGATTTCCAGGGCGCCCAGCTTGTAGTTGTACTGCATGCCGAACTCCACTTGTCCCTTGACCACCACAGTGCCATAGCGACCCTCACCGGCGCCAGAGTAAACGCTGGCCATGGACTCCGAGCGAACCTGCCATAAAAGTTGAGTCATTAGTTCAAAATTCTTACGTAATCTGCAGTATCTGCTGTCACTGTTATCAGTGCTATTTTACTCACCCCCAGCGAGCTGAGACTGCTGCGGTTCTGGTGCATGGCCACCAGCCGATCGATGTCCTCATCCGACTGCTGTGGCCACGTTTCGCTGGAGGCACGCGACTGTATGGGACTGGCGCTGGCATCTGCCTGACGGCTTCCAATCACCGGGGATCGTGTCAGCTCCTCGGCGGCGGCTTTGGCCTCCTCTGCAAAGAGTGAAAAAGAAAATCCATCAATTAGCACTGGAGTTTTCCACAATTAAGGCTAATGACCCATGGACTCTGCTGCTGCTGCTGCTGCTGATGATGAATGATCATCACGGCCAATCGATGGCAAATGCTGGTGGTTATATTTAGCTAACGATCAATGGTTCATGCTCGTTACTCTTCCCCTGTTCATTCTATAAGATATGTATTTTTATGAATCTTAAACTGTAGCGAGAACTTTGAGATCCCCCAAAATTATGTAGGATGCATTATTGAGATCAGTGGAGGAGCGAGCAGCCTGGGAACATCGGTGCAAGGAGCATGCAGTTGGTGACAGGCAGACGAAGCTGTTACCTTGCACCTCTGCCTGATCCTGCTCCCGCGGCTCCTCTTGGTCCTCCTGCTCTTCGCTCTCCACAAAAGTCACATGAAGTGGCGTGCGACGGTGCAGTATTAGCGACATCCTGGCCCCTGAAGCAGCAGCATTAGCAATGGCAGTCACAACCTCAACAGTTTCAGATAGATCCTCTTCGAGGGTCTCCAGAAACCTGTCCGAGTTGGATCTCAGACTGTCGTCCCAGGTCCAGGCTCGTCGCTTAACAAGAGCTGCCTGCTGCTGCTGGAGATGTGGCTGCTCTGGGGGCACAGGATTCGGAGTTTCCTCAACCAGATTCTCACTTTGTTTGCTGCTGGCCACCGCCTCGCGCTGCTTCAGTTCCAGCATGTAGGCGGCCACCTTGGCGTCAATGTCGTCGTCCTCCTCCTCGGAATCGTATTCATATCGCTGAGATAGTTTTCTACTGCAACAGCAACCGCAGCAGGAGAAGAGACTACCCCTGGACTTGGGCCTAGGATTGCTCCAATAATCCTGGTAGTTCCGCTGGCGACGCCTTTTCTTTCCCCAACATTTTCCCAAGAAACGTTGCCACTTGGATTTCCTGCGAAGCTTTTGGCCACCGTCTTCAGAACGCTTTTTCCGCATGCGATTCAAGGCGGCATATTGGATTTTTCCAGCGGAACTGGAGGGCAGTTGGCTGGAGGAGTTGCCTCTGCCATAGTTGTGCACCCGAGCCAGCGGAGTTGAGGCAGTCTGGGCCGCTGGAGGGGATCTCTTGGCGGAGCCAGAGGCGAACACATTATAGCTGCCGGCGGCGGTGGCTTCTTTCGATTTCGACTTAGACTTTGCCGCGCGCTGTGGACCAATTAAACGAGTCACTTGCTTCATTTTCCTGACTTTTCATTTCACAATTGCGCGTTTTGGTGGCGAGATTAATTGGTGACCGCTTTATTTTTGGTGTCATCTGCAGTCATGTATCACTTTTGGCTCACTTGGTTTCGCCAACACGCTGACAGTTGTCATGTGATGGATTTCCCAATTTCCCCCGCAACACTTTGAGTCAATTAGAGAGGTTTGAGTTTCAAAGATAATGGTGCTTTCGGGGCTTTGGATATTGGCAAGATGAGTCATTAGAGGGGAATTCTTTTAATTTAATTATGGGGTTTTAAGTTGAAGAGGTTCTCAGACATTTATATTTTGTAAAAACTAAAAAAAACCCTATTATTAAAAGCTATTTCATAAATATTTCAGAGTCTAGCATAATCTAATCATATATTATTTTACCTTAAGGGAAAGTTACTAATTTCGTTTGGTTTATTAAAGTATATTTTGTGCTCATTTGTGGAAGTTTATAGAAATTAAATAAAGGTTTTGTCTTCTTTGTAGTAAAAACTTATCAAATCATCCGCAAAACGAGTGTGGAAAGTTTTGTCAAGAGAATTCTTGGAAAATTAACCCTGGCAACTCGATCACGACAGATACAAAGTTGTGTGTTTGCTTTATTGGTTTTTTGTTATTTGCCATAAACAGGTTCAGGTTCAGAACAAGCTGATAAAATAGTTTATGCTTTGATAATAATTTATTTCTGAAATTTTTGCACGCTTTTATATTTATTATCTGGCAGATATATCGAATATATCAGTGCAAAATTTACTGATACTGATTGCTCGCCCTTTCGATAAGAGGCCCGGCGACAAGCAATCTTTTGTTTTAAACTGTTTAGACACGTAATTGAGGCACTTGATCGCCGCTTAAGGGGCGCTTATCTTAGATAGCTGGCACCTGGCCCATAAAAACAACCAATTTAATTAAGTCGAAATGCAAAGCGGCCCTGAACTTGCCACAGCCTTGGGGCAGAGCGACCGAAATAAAGGTGTGAAATCGAAGGGAACGGCAAACAATCGAGGCAGCCAACCAACCAACCAACCAACCCACAGATAAAACTGGGTCAGATTACACCCAGAGCGTTGAGAATTGCCCAGCGATCCGAATGTGCAATTAAACGGAGAAGTATCCCATTAAAACGGGCATTTTAACGCGGCCGAAGGGCCACTTAAAGGTGTTTGCATTTGAATTTATATTTGAATTTCTTTTATGAAGTCACGATTTGTTGACAAATATCTCATTTCATTTTCGCTTTTTTATGGCACTTCTATAATTTCCGCTGGGTTAGCACAACTCTCGGCAAACGTGAGCGGCAAGGCCACCGACAAAAAATATGGAAAAGAAAGAAAATAACAAGCCAATACCGAAGCCCCAACAAAATAAAAGTCAGAGCGAGCGAAAGACTCTATTCACTTTCACTATAGCTACGATCGGTTGGTTGGAGTCGAGATCGGAATCGGAGTCGGAATTTCGCGGTGTGGAGCGCATCCAGTCCCGTTCCGCGAGGTCGGGCAACTGATCCGCAGATGGATGTCGCAGCCAGAACCCCAAGAATTCCAGAATTCCACAAGCGAACATGGTCAGGGCGACTGACCAAATCTAAGTTATATTCAATTATTCAAATATTGAACTCTGGGGTCGCGAGGGGCGCCTAGCCAATGAAAATGCAATTAACAAAGTCACGAAAAGTACTCGCCGAAGGAGGGTTGTTCTTGGAGAAATGCCAAGGGAGCTGCATGATAATGAAATCGATTTACAGAGTGTAATTGAATTTATTACTATTTAAATGTAATTTAGTAGTTTAATGTATTTAATTTTGTATATTTAATTTAATTTAACACATTTAAGAAGTCTTAAAGACACATTAAAAGTTTATTTATACTCATTTTCATTCCTTTAATTCGAAAAATAATATTTAATGATGTTAATAAATATTTTAGCCTATTAAATATCTATTAACTTTAAAATGTACGTTAATATGAATATGGATATTAATATTGAGAATTCATTAAAAATACCTTTAATCGAAACTTGGCCTTTACTGTTTTTATTTATTAAGAAATATGATCTATGACAATACATTTTTCATATTTTCTATATCTCTTCATTTATCTTTGTTTGTAAATAAGTTTTTTTTCAATATTCCTAGATCTCTCCTCGCCTTTCCATCAGAGATTTGCAGAATGTATGTAGAGATACATATTTCTTTTCTCATTTCTGGGTATTCCGTCTCGGCTGACGGGCAGAGAGGTTAATTTAATTAGGGGTCCCACAAGATCTTGGCTCTCCCCCCGATCGGCAGCAACTAAGTATCGCTTTCAGGGTGATCTTCCCCTTCCCATTTCCCCTTTTTCAGGAGCTTCCGCCATGGGGAAGCAGCGATAATTGTAACTCGATTTGATTTGCATAATTGTGGCAATCGTTTTTCACTGCAATATTACGAGTATTGCATGTACCGTGGACCCCTGCCGCCTTTGTTTTGTTTTGGGTGCAAAACACTTAAACGGCTGCCGGATGGGCACGGACCTCGGTGGCAGACTGGAAAATGGACGTGGACATGAAGAACGGACCACTTCCGCACTCCGGCAGTGCAGCGATGCACGAAAATAGATGTGGAAAATGGGTAATTGGCCAAATAAACCTCCTCTGGTGGCGATGTCACCTCTCGAACATATAGATCTTTTTATTTTAAATGCCGCAAAATGAATAAATAAAATTAAATAAATACGGGAAGTAACCTGAAAGAGCTCTTGAGTACGAATAAGTGTACAGAAGTTCAATTGCGGTGCCGAGTTCCCCGGGTTAAAGGGGGGACACCTTTTTAATTGTGTTTTTTGGCCACAAGACAAACGAGTTGGTTGAACTGAGAGCTGAAAACTGAAACTGTGCAAACACAACCTGCCGCCGAGAGACAAAAACACACAGCATTTAGTGATGGCAACGTGAAATAACCGAAAGGCTAAAGAAACATTGTTTTTCCATTAACCGAGATACTCTCCTTTTATTTCTTAATGTAATTATGATAAATTACTGGAAATTCTATGCTCTCTTCGTTGCATGGAAATTTAATACACATTTTGAATGGTTTATCTGAGGCTTACGAAAGTTTAATAAATAATTTTAATGCTTTATCTGTGGTTTAATTTGCCGTAACGGCCAAGTCTAAAATATCAAAAGGAAAACATGAAAGGCAGTTCACCGAATTGTGTTTCCATACGATTTCTCTTTCAATGATTAATTATTTTTCCTTTATAATGAGTTTAATAATTACAAGAAATTTAATTCTATAAAACTATACAAATTTCTATTTATAAATCAAATCAGTTAAAAAGTAAATATTTCTCAAAATTTACTTGATATGTACTCTTGGTTATTCTATTTATCTTTTATTCTTTAAAAAATATTTTTAATTCAATATTAAGAATTCATATTGCAAAGTTTTCTATATTTTATCTTTTTTTAAACATTTTATCACAACGGTGGAAATTTTTTAACAAAACTATCTTTTATCTTTGATTTTGTTTCTTTTTATGATTCATTTCTTTCTGTGTGTGCTCAGTACCCACCTAATATCTACAAAATTCATTATTATCTGACACATTTCCCTAGTTTACCTTTCCGTATTTATTTATTTAAAATATTTCTGAAGGTTTTATCTAAATTTCTGACAGTTTCATTGTATCTGTTGAAACTTTACCGCACGTTTTTCATTCATCATCAAGAGGTGTGCCCTCCGCATCGAACTTCCTCATCAGCTACAGCTCATGGAAACCCCATCCCTCATCCCCCAAAAAGTCCCCTCTTCACCCCACTCCCTGTATTCCCCATCTCTAGGTGACACAGCTGAGTTCAAAGCCCGCCTGCACCCAGTGTTGCTTTTTGAGAGTCGAGTTCGAGTTCCATTGACCAAGCCAAGCCGAATATAATTGCTGGCCGCAAAAGCGAAAACAGCTTTTTGGCCAAATAATAAATAGAGAACGCCTACGCCAAGCGGAACAGAGCTATAGAGCCCCTCTAGTATATATCCAAAACTACTTCTACATTATTATCATCATCATCATCATCATCTTCGCTGACTGCGCAACTGTGCGAAAATCGCTTTGGACGCCACAACTGGAAACTGAGCCGCAGTTGGCTTCGAGCGGAGCTCTTAATATGGATACAGTTAATTGACCTTGATTGGGTTTATTTCGGGCAAAGCAAATGTCTCAGTCTACAGCGTATGGAGTATCTATAAGTTGGCATCACAACATCATTATTATTGGGAGGCAGGAATCCGGAAGGAGGTGGAGGCTAAGGCGGCCAAGATTCCTGGGATTCCCGAACCCAGCCTAATCAGCATAAAATAGTCTGCAGAAATTTCGGTGACATTTTTCTGGGGGCTGTTTACACAGAAATAATTATAATATTTCCTATGCTTGACATAATAATTTAGCAAGAAAATATAAGACTTTAGAGAAGAATAGAAAAAAAGGCATTTAAGTGACCTTTGAAGTTATTTTGTAGGTTGAAGAGTTTGCAATTTAATCTGTTAAAATAAATAGAAAATATATTCTTTTGAGCAGTGCATAGCCTCGCCTTAAGGTCATCTGTCTCCCACTCGTCTAAGGATCAGATTCCTGTGACTGGCACGAGGAAATATGTTGACTTCGCCTCCTCATTCTCCTCCTACTGCCACTTGGTGTGAGGAATTTTTCATTAGGAAGGAAGCAATTTCATGGCCGGTTATCCGAGCCCCAACGCCTGCCTGATGTGCGTGTCCCGCTCGGAACGCACTATTCCCGTCACCTTTTACCAAGGTGTGGCCTTCCCCCCGGGAATATGCTAAAGGTAAACACTGAAAGGGAAGAAAGCAAAAGAACAAGCAACTCACCCGCTGACATGTTGAGACGTTTGCGCGCATCGCGTTTGGAGTAGAGGAACTGGAAGCCCGCGCCTAGTTTCTTGCCTGAGGAGCCACTGCCACCCCCAGCACTGCCCACTCCACCGCCAATGACACCGCCGCCGCCACCACCACCACTGACAGCCGCTGCTCGAGCGGCCAGTCCTGGCGAGCGGTAACGCGCACTCTTGGCACTGCCTGTGGCCGAGACGGTGGATGAGTTGGAAGGGGTGTAGTTCAGAGCACTCTGCGACTTGGTCTTGGGCGTGCTGGTGATGGGCGCACCACCCGCACCGGTGGTGGGAAGGCGCGGCAGGGAGTTGGTGCTGGCCACCACCTGGCCGGAATTCAGGCTGCGCGGCAGGGTGGAGCGAGCTCCGCCAAACTGATTCGATGGCGATTCGTCGCTGGAGTCCGTCTCGTAGATGGCATCCGGCACACTGGATCGCCGCACATCCTTGGTGGAGTCACCGCCGAGCGATGAACCCGCTGACGAGAGCCAAGGCTTGGCCGGCGATGACTCCAGCTGGTGGTGATGGGCATCGCCGCCGCCGATGCTGCCGCAGGAGCGGACACGGTCGAGCTGCTCGCGGCTCAGGCTCTGCTGGTGCTGGCTGAAGAGAAGGTCGCCTGCCGATCGGCGCTTTGCCACAGCCAAAGCGGACGCAGACGACGAGTTATCCCTGTCCAGTTGGCTCAGCTGGCTGAGCCTCGTTCTGCTGTCGCCATTAGCCAGTAATGCCGACTCAAAACTGCCGCGCCACGAGTACCGCTCGTAGTCGCTGGCCATGCCGCACTCCTCCCCGGCGTTGTCCGAGTGTCCGGGTCCCGATGAGGATCCCCCTGTACCCGCTCCTGCTCCGGCGACCGTTGCTGCTCCTCCGGGATGATGAACGGTGGCCTGGTGATGCAAATGATGGGCATGCGGCGTGATGCCATCGAGCAAAAGATCGTGGGATCTGCTGCGCAGCTTCAGCTGCTTCAAGGGCATGGCCCGCAGCTGCTCCTCCACCTCATCTTCCTCGTCCTCTGTCGTGGTGGCCGAGATCTTGGCCTGCAGCCGCCGGTGGTGGCGTTGGCCCTGAGGCGAGGGCGTCGGTGTCTCATTGCCACTGCTCACCTCGTGCATCAGAGCCACCAGCCGGGTGCCGATGTGCTGCATCACCTTGGCAAACAGCTGCGGCGATCGTTCCGTGGTGGCCTGCTCCTTCTCCTCATCCTTATCCTTGGCTGCTTCCGTCGTAGTTTCGCGCTCGCCACCTGCAGCCACCTTGCTAAAGGAAGCCACCAGCTTCTGGTAGACCAGCGCCTCCATGGGCACCGCCTGACTCTCGTCCAGCAGCCCACCGTCGCCGCGATCGCCCTCCTCGTCCACCTCGAACTTGTTGATAATCTGCTGGCAGCTGGCTGAGATTTGGGCCTTTAGCTGACCCTTCCGCTCGCCGCCTTCCAGGTCAGAGCTGGTGTAGTCCGAGGAGTCGTAGGAATCCGACCAAGTGTCCTCACTGCTCAGGTACTCGACAATCTCGCGCACCTGGTCGTCGTTGATGCCCGGAACGGTTTTCATCAGGCGCGTCAGTTCGTTCTCGAAGTAAGCCAGCTGAGCTGGCCGGGACTTGGCCAGTCTCCGCTGGGAACTGGGCGTGGTGCTGCTGCTCTGGCCTTGGGCCTGATTGGGCGTGCTGGGCTTGCTCTGCTGCGCATTGGCGGTGGCCACGATGAGGGTCTTGAAGAACTGCCGCATCTTGCTCATCATCAGGTTGGTCTCCTCGTCAGAGCTCCAGTTGTTGAAGCTATCCTTGCGCACCAGATTGGGCAGGGTGAGGTTTCTCCTTTGGCTGGGCACCAGAGAGGCAGCTGCCGATGCTGCCGCTGCTGCTGCTGCGGCTGCTGAAGTGCTAGGCATATCCATCTTGGCCAGACTGATCTGGGATGAAGCCGGCTCCCGATCCTCGCTGATCTGCTCCAATGCTGAAGTGGGACTCTTGGGAGGCTCGCAGTCCGGCGCCGCCTTCAACAAGTCATCGTTGCTGCCCACAAAGCCACTGTCCCGGCTATGGTGGTGCTGTTGCTGCTGCTTCTTGGCCTGCGACTGCATCTGCACCTGGCCACTGCTGCCGGGCGTGGGCGTTCGGCACTCGGAGGGCTCCAGGTCGTGCAGCTTCTTCTCATCCAGCGAGTCGTGGCGCTTGCGCAGCTGCTTTTTCCGCTTGATGGTGTCCGAGGAGGAGCCATCGGAGGCTCCGGCATTGGCCAGATGGATTACAGTGTCGTCGCAGCCTGCCTCCGACTCCGAGGTGTCTTCCACTGCAGCGGCAGCAGCAGAGGCCGACACCGTGGCATCCATTGGATCCGCCTCGGGCAGGAGGAGATTGTCCAGCGATGAATTGTGGCTGCGGGGCGTGCCTCTAGCTCGAACCAGGCGCTTGCGTCGCTGGCTGGGACTTGGGTGACCCTCGCTGTCGCTGCCTACACTGCCACCGCTCTCATCGCTGTCCGCCTGCTTCTCGGCTCCGCTGAAGCCCATGAAACCCGAGAGGAAGTACTTCTCGAGGCGGGAGGAGGCCAGATCAGAGGCTCCGCCACTCTCCAGCAGCTGATCCTCGTGCGGCAGGGAGTCCAGGCTCTCCGAGCACTCGGAACTCACCTCCGAGGCTGTGTCGTCGCCCCGCGTATCGATCGAGCTCATCACCCGGCCGTCGCCCAGGCCGAAGAAGAAGTACTTTTCCAGTTCGGAGGCACTCAGCCGATGATGGTGCTGCAGAGTGCGCTGTCGTCGCCGTTCCGCCAGATCCTCTTCCTCCAGCTCGGCGTCCTCGTTGTCCGCCCGCAGGGAAGCCACCTCACTTTCCTCGCAGCTCTCCTCGACGATGGTGTGCAGGGTGAAGTCAATGGCCGATCGGTTATAGCCCCTCAGCTCCTCCTCGCGATCCACATAGCCATGGCGCCGTCCAGTCTCACTCTCGCCTTCGGCATCCTCCGAATCCGTGGCCGTGGGCGTTGTAGTGGCATTGCTTAGGTTCTCATCCTCCTCCCCATCCTCCTCACCGCGCTGGCTCAGCTCCTCCACCCAGGAGTCATCATCAGCCAGGCCATCCTCCAGACAAAGCTCAGGCTGACCGCTAGAAGTTGGCTCATTCAGCGAGTCTACACTGTACGAGTCGCGATCGCTGCTCAGCAGTTCCATGGCGCGAAGTGAGTCATGGGTGAGGTTCTGGCCAAAGCTGTTTATTGCTTTGTTGCTGCTGCTGCTGCTGCTGCTGCTGGAGTTGATACCAGTGGCAGTGCTGGTGCTGGTCGTTTCGTAATCGCCGCCAGCCTTTGTTGCAGCAGCTGCACTTTCGTTGTCTTTCGTGATCATGACCAGGCTGCGGTACTTGGCTGAAAGTGAATTTTTTGGCAAAGCCAGTTCGTTGGCGGATGCTGCGGCTGAGGTTGGCGAAGATGCAGCTGCTCCTCCAGCTGATTGAATGCTCTTTTGCTGGCGAGCTCCGAATATTTTGTCGTAGTCGCAACCGTCGTTTTCACCGCTTTCAAATGCACGAGGTGTAGCCAGCACTACGTCACTGCTGCCGTTGCCTCTGTTTTGTGCTGCGAAAGCGTCATTATGGCCAGGTTCGTTGTTGTTCGTGGTAGTGGTGGTATCGGTATCGTTAGTATTACTGTTGTTTTTGTTGTTATTGTTACTGCCGGCGTATAACGCGGAGCGTGGAGCGACCGCAACGTTTAACATCTCATGTTCGACTGGCGATGGCTCCGACTCCGATTCCGATTCGAATTCATTTTCGTTTTCGGAGCGATAGTGGCCGGGCTCTTCGGCTGCGCCATCGGCTTGAGAGCGGCGAGCGACAGGTAGACGAGAGCGGAGTGGTACCTGCTGCTCGAGCGGCTCAGGTGCTCCGCCACTCGCTGCCAGGTCGGCGTAGTGTGCGTGTGCGGAGAGCGAGTCCAGCGAGTAGTCGCTGTTTTCGTTTATTTTGCATGCTTCGCTGCATGCGCCGACCCTCTGCGTTTGCTCAGCTGTTCGCTCTTCCTCCTCTTTCATCTCCTCCTCCTCCTCCTTCGTTGCCTCCTCTTTCGTTTGTTGTACCTTTACCTGGCCATCGCTGTTTGCCTTTACCTGCTCACAGGTAGACATCCCATCACCGTCATTAGAACTTGGTACGCTTGAGAGGCTTTTCCGCGAAACAGGGGCGGTTGTGCATTCGTTGGGTTTCCCGCCAGGTGAGGTGGTGCTACCTGAGTGGGTGGCAGCCAAAGAAGTGCTTGACAGCTGCAGGTCCTCATTGATTTCGGCCACTCCTTGGCGCAGGCGCTGCAGCTTAATCTCCAGCTGGGAATTCTGCTTGTGCAGCTCCAGCAACCGATTCACATCGTTCGAGATGCTGTGCAGCTCCTCGCAGGCATCCATCACAGCATCATGGGGGCGGCGCTCTAATTGCTCCGGCTCCATCTCTGGCTCGGCGTCTGGCAGAGATCGCATGCGATGCAGCACCACGCCGTCACCGTCGTCAGTCTGGCCGCCCACCACCACAATGCAGTTGGCCAGCTCATCGCTTGAGTTGGCAACGCGGTGGCGTTCACTTTCATCATCGTCGTCTACGTCGTCGTCGTCGTCACTCGATTGGCAATCACGTGCGGCAGGCATCTTCTGCTCTTCCTCCTCCGCCGCCTCCGCTTCGAGGGGCTTCACATAGTTGAGCACTATGCCGCAGTCGGTGCGCTCGGTGTCGGTGTCGTTGTCGGAAGAGTCTTCCAAATTGGCCTCCGATGAAGACAAGGAGTCACCTTCGGTGGAAGAGCTGCGTCGCTGGCGTCGGCCGCCCGGCTGTCGATTGACCACAAACACCTTGTTGAAGCGCCGGCGCTTAGGCCGACGATCGGCCACGGTTCCTGTGTCATCAGAGTCACAAGACTCGGAGCTGGAGCTTGAGTTCGAGCTGGAACTGGAGCTGGCATCGCTGGTGGTGCTGTGATGGCGCTCCAGCTGCTCTGCTTGATCTTCCTGTTCCTCCTTCTCCTCCTCCGCCTGCATAGCGGCTGCCACATTGTAGCTTCGCTGCGTGGCCTTGCGTGGTCTCATCGCCTGCTCCTCCTGTTCCTCCTCCTCCTCCTCCTCGTCGTGGCTGCTGGTGCTACTGGCCTCATCGGGACTGCTGGCCGCATAGCTCTCACTCTGCAGATGCGAAACGGCGTCGGCGGCCGGTGATGATGCCTCATCGGACATGTTGCTCTCTGTAAGTCGATTGGAGGACAAATTCTTGGCAGCTTTGTGCTGCTCTATGGGATCTAGCTGCTGGGCCCTAGGTTTGGGCTTGGGCCTGGCCACATTTTCGACTGCAAGTCCACCGAAACGAGTTATTACCGAAGGAGTTGTTAGTGCTTGTGCCTGTGTTTGCCTTTGAGACTGAGTCTGAGTTTGTGCTGCTGCTGCTGCTGCTGCTGGTACTTGATTTTTATGTATATTCGTTTCCACTTCTTCTTTACTGTGGCTGTGGCTGTGACTGCTCCTCTGGTTGTTGCTGTTGCCGCTACTGGCCAGGTAGGTTTGTGTTGTTGCCGCTGGCCGGGTTTCGCATAGATTTCGGCTCTCGGAATGGTATTTGCTGGCATTCGCCGCTCTCTGAGCGACGGATGTTGCTGGCGTGCTCAGCTTATCACTGGCGACACTGGCAACATGTGTCTCCGCTGGCACTGGCAATGTGCCGCTGGCACTGTTGCCTTCGCTAGCTTTATCATAAACATTACACAATCTCTGAGTTGTGGGCGTTGTGGTGCTGCTCCTCTTGGTGTGTAAGTTGCTGCTGCTGCTGCTGTCGTCGCCGCTCTCACTGTTGCCGCTGCTGCTGCGACGCACGTTGCTCGTTTCGGTTTGTTGCTCACTCGACGGCGAACGCGACGCTACTAAACTTGCTGGCTTTGGCTTGAAAGCATTGCTGGCCATTTGTTGGTAAAGCTGTTGCTGTTGTTGCTGCTGCTGCTGCTGCTGTTGCTGTTGCTGCAGCGAGTTGGCAGCCCTTGTGGTATTAGTGGCCAACGTCTCCAGACTCCTGCCCGCCGTACCATAGCCCGAGGTGCTCGTAGACGAAGATGAAGAGGAGTGCATGGATGAGCACAGCGACTGTGTCATCAGCGATCCCAGCGAGGCACTTAGCTCCGGGGCCGATGACTTGAAGCCGCCCAAACCGCGCAGGCGCTGCGGCATTAGCGGCATCAGTGGTGGCGGTGTGGTGGGCAGCTGCTGGCAGCTCCTGGTGGACACCGGCGGCGTTGCATCGAACATGTTGTTGCTGGACGCCGCAGCTGCAAATTGCTGGGAGTAAGCTGCCACAATGGCGGCAAACTGCTGCTGCTGGCCGGCCGCCTGCCAAAGTTGCTGCAGCGAGGCGGCCAGCTGCTCGTCCTGCTCCAGAAGGGGGTTTCCAGAGCCATGCAGCTCCGCCCAGTTGGGATAGGCGGCCATCGGCACGGGAATAGGCACGGGCACGGGTATGGGCACATATTGCGGCTGTGGTGGCAACTGCTGCGTCTGCTGCTGGCCGGGATTGCAGCTGCAGCGACTGTGATTGTGATGGTTCTTTAGGAACCGCGTTTTAATCCTGGTCTTCATGCTCAGCGGATGCGGAGGCGGCGGCACTGGTGGCGGCGTCTGATCGGAGCTGGTCTGCGAGCTGCTTTCGGTGTTCACCACAAACTCCTCGTCGGTGCCCGTGTCGCTTTCCCGGATGCGGGAGCAGTAGCTGTTCCTCAAACCTGGCGGACGGCGCTGGACTAGCGGTGAGTCGCTGTCGCTGGACTGACACCGACGCACTCGTGGCGGCGGAGGCGGGGTGGCCCGGGCCGTGGAATAGGCAATCATGGTTGTGGTGGTGGTGGTCGTGGTCGTGGAGATCATCGAGGGCTCAAAGTAGTCCCAATCACAATCCTCCACATTGCTCACGATGCTGTGGCAGTGGTGCGTCGAGCAGGAGGAGTCAGAATCATCCTGTTCCTCCCCCTCTTCCTCTTCCCCTTCTTCACCGTGACAGGACGAGGATGAATCCGAGTTGAGAAAGACGAGCTTGAACTCGTCAGCTTCAACGCTGTACTGCGACTGCTGCTGCTGGCGTCCGTGCTGGGTGGAACACCTGAAGTCCAGCTCCGATGACGACGACGTTTCCATGGCATCGCACCCTGCGACTCCTCCTCCTCCTCCTCCTCCTCCTCCCGATTCCATATCACCGGAAATCGCGGACAGCTGCTGCTCTGCACCGCCTGTGAAGTATCGTTTGCGGGAAGTTAGATCCGTTGTCGTCGGGGTTCGGAGGCAGCCAACACCACGGAAATACTGGTTACTTGGACAAACACACACACGCAGGTGAAATACCGGTTGTCCCGGGGGTGAGTTCTCCCAGCACCAATGTTAGTTAGTCGCTCACAGATGGGTTACGAGTTACGAGTTACGGGTTACGGGTTACGGGTGGTGGTGGTGGATGGATGCACGAAAACTTACAGCTAACATGGGTTAAGCTTGGATGGTTTTGGCACGGTGAACACCAAAAGATATAAATAGAAACTACAAGCTACAAATAGGCCTTAAAAGCAGGGTGTTTGAGGAGATATTTATCAGTCGCAGAAAGTAGTCTGTGGCTTTATCATATTAACCCCAATGGGAGAAATGTTATCTAGGCAATGATAATTGAGTTTAGTCGCATATTACTATTGTATTTAATTGCATTCATGGCAAAACGAAAGCGATATTTTCCATAAATATATACCCGGGTATTGGATATACACATAGCTCAGATGTTACTAGTGTTTTCCTAGAGCTATATGCTATTATTTCTTATGACCATGAAAAAATATACACAATTTCATTTTAATAAATGTTTAGATTTGATTAAGCCAGTTTACAGATGCACTTGTACCTTAAGTTTTTTTTATTTCAAGCCGAAGTTCCATGAAATACAATAGGCATGTGGTTATCCAGGGCAGAGTTGTATCAGAATAACATTAATCGAAATATTAATGGAATAAATTAAACCATCACCAAACATTTAAGTTAAAAATAGAAAAAACCCACTAAAAACCCTCAGAAAACAATAGATTTCCCCTCAAATAAACCACTTCAAAGTACCCCCTTTTTTTAAGTAATGCAACTGAAGTTCATCTCAGCTTTAGCCCTTTTTCATCCAGATCAAAAGTGAATATCCAGAAAATCTTTACTACATAGCTCAAGCTTTACCGCCAATCCCGTCTGGAAACTGTTCAAAGTCTCTTGATTGATTATGAGTATATGCCACAAGGTTTTTTTTTCATTCATTCGTGGCTTGGCAAGGACTAGCTTGAGTTTGTGGAAAAGCTTTTAGAGTTTCGGTAACATGGCCATGTCCTGCCCGAAAATGCACAAACAAAAAGTGCACAAGCTGCTGGCGGTGAATGCATGCACACAGAGTCAATCCCTGGCAGCCACAAGGTAAACATTTGAGCAGGGTTCCCCCCCCCCCCCCCCCGACCCCCAGACTCACGTCCTTTCCTCTAAGCACTTTCTGTGATTCCCAGGACAGAGCCCACATCGCAGCAGAAAAGGTGCGCGAGATAAGATTAACGCTACACTTTTGACAGTCCCGCGCGTTGCGTTGCGTTCCGTGTCGTTCGGCCGAAAATTCCGGTGGGCGTAGCTTTCGTTTTTGGATTCTCTGTGGGCGGTGGCTGTACAAGGACGTGGGCCGAGATCCGGGCAACTCATAGACACACGCTGCGTTGACGGTCGCAAAACAGGAATGCCGCAAATCGCCAAATTGAAACATAACAAAAGCCGGCCGAGGCGAAAGCGGCAGCTCCAACCGCCGGGTAAAATCCTCGTGAAAACTCTCAAACTTGTCGAGTTCAGGGGGAGGGGAAATCGATTTATGAGTTGCCGAAAAAACAAAAAAAAAATGTATCCCGCCCGCCCGAGGCTGGGTTTTTGGACGGTCTCAGAGACCCAAAATCTTTTGAAGCAAAGCGCCAACTTTGCTCTTAAATTTTTGTTGGTCGCTTGTGGTCGTGTCGCAGTCAATGGCTTCGGGGGAAAATTTAACTTCAATTGCGGAGTGGAAAGTGGAAAGTCTGCCGTGAATCAGGCGAGAATTGATTGCATACTTTTAGGAACTAGCTGAAATTGCTGACGACAGAAAGTGTTGCATTCTTTGGGAGCCGCTGACCAGGGAATTTCAAAGGGGACGAATTTTCCCTTGGAATTTTCCTCCCCCCAAAGCTGACAGATACCCTAATAAGCTGGAAAGTGGCGGTAATTTTTCTACAATTTTCTAGCAAAAGCTACAGTGTTGAACGAATTTATTAGCCTAATAATATTAGATTTAAATTTCTATGAAGGAAAGAAGCCACTTATCGTATTAATCATAGAACTTGTTAAGTATTTAAAAACATTTTTAGACATAAATTGTGATTAATTGGAAAGTGTCAATATAATTGGATATATTTTCAAATTAACTAAACTTTCCTCATGTCAAAAATTAACTAAAATTACCATTTCTTTGTTATATTTCCTCCTGTTTTAAACTTAACATAGTGCTGGGCTTCTTAGGGTGACACAGTCGCCATCTGACAATGACAGGCAACTCAAGAAGCAGCCACCTTCAGGAGTCCCCAGAAGGAGCTTAATTAATTGAGCGAAATTAGACGGGAAACGAAGCCCTTCACAAAGAGTTTGTTAGTGGCACAGGCGGCCATTGGCATTGGACGCCACCCTCCATCACCATCAACATTAGCATCAGTACGGGCATTAGCGTTACCAGCACCAAGTTAATTACGCTTCCAAACATATACTTAGTTACACAGAGACATAGAGAGTACACTGAGATAATAGAATCAAGAGTAAAATCTATATATTCTGGCAATACTGTCCCAAGCTTCAAGAGGATATTCTTAAAGGGAACTTGTACTTCTTGGTTTTACTCTTGATCTCATTGCTCAGTGTATTTGTGGGGGACTAGCAGTTGTTGTCACTTACCTTCCTCGGCAGCCTTCTCCTTTTCCTTCTCCTTGCGACGCTGCAGGACCACTTTCTTAAAGACCACGGCGGCCGCCTCCACTGCATTCTGCAGCTCCTGCTCGCCCAAGGTGCTGGTGTGGGCGCCGGCTCCCTGAAAGACGAAGGATGAGGAAACCCAACGAGTTAAGCCTACTTGTTCGCGTGTCCCTTTGATGGTACGCCCACTACTCACCGCTGCATCATCGGCGTTGGCCGAGGATTCCAGGGATTTGCCGTTGACCGGCTGCTCTGGCCCCTGGGAATTATTCGTATTCGAAGGCAGACTCTGGTCGTGCTGACCGCTGGCTGCTACTGTGGCGACAGGAAGTTCTGTTTTTTTGAGGCGCATGGCTAAATCAGAGTTTCTATGCATAAGCTGTTGATGGAAGGAGTAAATGTGCTGGGGCGTGCTACCTGTGGGGGCGGTTAACGGGGAGGAGAGGAAGGTGCAAAGCGTTCATCAATTGGGTGCCGGAGCAAGCGAAGCTACTCAAGGTTCTACCGAGCAGGGACCGCAAGAATTAATTAATAAATCAACTATAAACACGCAAGTATTTATGCGAAGGCGGGGACTACATAAATATTTACTTGGATTGGGGGCGACATCTACACTTTGTAAATAGAGGGTTTCAATTTCAATTGAACTAATCTCTATGTTGATGTTTAATGCTAAATGGTTATTGTTTAATGATTATGGTGCTATGACAATACATTTTGGCTTTTATTTGAAGATATCACTGAAGCGTTTGATTTGATTTTTAAACAATCAATTATTAATGGGTTTAGAATCATAAAGTGTATAAAAATGCTAACAAATGTGATGCATTTATTTTTTATGTATAAATACATAACATAAATATTTTTTTGTGATATATTAATGAAAACTAAAATGTAGAAGAGTCATAACTTAATTAGGAATTGTGTGGGAATGTTTAAATTTTAATAGCATTTAAAATAACGTAAGAAACTAAATGTAGAATAATTATAAACATGTGCAAGTAATGTTTTGTCTATTTTAACTACAAACTACATTAAAAAGTTGGTTATTTGTTCAGTTTCTATGTAAAGTAAAATTTCTGGTGGGGATGAATGAAAGGTGCTTCAGCCAGAGCTGGTAATAATTGCGGTCCCTGGACTCTTTAGATGCGTGGACGCAAAAAGCAACCATATCTACTGTTACTGCCGGAACAAAAGCTCCTACGTGACTCACCCTCCTCAGCCTCACCGATCCCAGTGCGGCTGTTACGGCGACGCGCCTGCGGAATCTTGGAGTTGCCACGCGTCTTGTCCAGAATGTCGGCCAGAGGACGCGGGCTGGGGATCTTTGAAGCCTCCGTTTTCTTCTGCTGGGGCTGTAACAAACAAAGAAGAAAGTTCTTTAGGAAAGGATATCATTTTCATTTTAATTTTAAACTATATTTTATATAAGAATGTTTTCTTTAGAATCTAAATTGAACTCCACCCACCTGTGTGTCTTTTTCGGGATGAGAAAAGGAGCGTCGGGTGACCGGCTTTGGTGTGGTTTTGGCCCCCGAATCCTCGGAAACAGAGCGCATCTGTTCTGGCTTCCGCCGCTCGGTGGCATGGCTCTCCGAGGCACTTCCGCCTGAAGGGACAACTGGCTCGACTCCCACACCTCCTGCGGTGACATCCGTGGTCTGCGAGAGCTGAGCCAGCTCCTCCTGCTGCATCTGCAGTTCCCGAGACTGGCGTCGTCGCATTCGATTGTGCATCAGCGGAGTGCGGGGCAAGGCGGCGCCGCCGTAGAAAGTCTGCGGGGTGCTCATATCCGAATAATAGCCAGGCACTCCACCCGACCCCACAGTGGTTCCCAGACCCACGCCGCCGCTTCCTCCTCCGTAGCCAGAGTCCGCCAGGACATTTTCAGTACTGTAAATGGGTCTCTGGGAGCCCGGCTGGTAGCCTGATCCATCGTCAGAGCCATTGTTGTAGATGATGCGCGGCTCACTGCTGAAGCCGGCATTGTAGTTCCGCTCATACTGCATCTCATCGGACTCTAGGAAGCTGGTGGCACTGTCCCCAAAGTAGTCCACGTACTCCGGCCGGTTCTCCAGCTCCTCGGTAACGTCGGGAAACTGGTGGAACTGCTGCTTGGCCTCACCGAAAGTCCTCTCCTCCTTGAGGCAATCCTGACGAACCAATCGGCTGGGCGAGCGGCTGGCAGATCGCTGCACTGCCGTGGTGGGAATCTCCGGCAGCAGTCTCCGATTCTCCGGATGTCCCTTTGTGTTCGAGTACTCCTCGTTGCTGTGGCTCCGCACCTTGATCATCTTGGCATGCGGATCCCGAGAGTGATGGATGTTCACGCTCTGGCTGCTGGAGTACTGCTCGCCTGTCCCGGTACCGCTGGCACTGGCCACACTTCCGCCGCTGCCCAACTCCGTGGTCCCTGCCGCGGGCACGTGCGGCTGCGAGAGGAACTGTCGCGGATTCTGGACGCTGGGAAAGAGAAAGTTCTGCTTGGCCCTGGGTGAGATGGGCATAAACTTGCCGGGAGGAGCGGCGTGCACGGTGAGGGTGTTGCCGCTGGTGAAGGCCTCCGGATTGGGCAGCGTTTGCTGACGCATAAACTCCGGCGAACGGCGGAATTGCGGGGAAGTCTGTCGCTTCGGTGGCGAAGTGGGCAGCAACTTGACATGCTGCTCGGGATTTGGCAATGTCGCCTGGCGCGTCATTCGCGGCTTGGGCATGGGACAAGCGTCCTGTTCATCGCTGGCCAGACTCGAGGCCTGTGACTCGTAGTTGAGCGGCGGAGCTGGATTAGCCGGCACCGCAGGCTCGTAGCCCGAGGGCAGCAGCTTGGTGCGATGATAGGTGCTCGGCGGCTCCGGGAACGAGGTCTGGCGCATGAAGGGTGGATAGCGCTGCTGCTCGCCCGGAGAACGCTCCGGGGAGCGGCTGTATAGCCGGTTTGGGGACGTGGACATGTAAATGGCCGGCGTTGGCTGGGCGGGCAACGTGGACTGGCGGCGCACCTGCAGCCGATGGTGCGTGGGCGTGACTTCCAGCTGGGGTTGCTGCGGCTGTTGCTGCTGCTGCTGCTGCTGTGCGTAGTTGTCGCAGTCTCCCACTGTTACCTCCACACCCACTCCGCCCATACCCTGTGACGCTGCCGTGTTCATGTGAATGACGTCGTCGCTGTTGTAGGCGCTCGGATAGAGCGGACTCTTCTGCAGCTGATGCGGCGACGTGGGCGCCGTGAGATTCACCGAGTTGTAATTGGCCAGATTGGCCCCGCTGCCGCTGAGCGTTGGGTCGTTGGTGAGGCTGCTCGGGAGCGTTGATTGACGCAGGACCCGGCGTCCCAGCTGCCACCGGCTGGTGGCGGTGGGCGTGGCAGTTCCACTGCCGTATCCAGCAACGTGGGCGGGTCGCGGCTGCTGGGGCAGATGATGCTGCTGATGGTGCTGGTGAAGGGTGGGATAACTGCCCGCCGACTGGGCCTCGATAAGATGCTGCTGCTGCGGATATAGATTGTCGGCCACCGGCTGCTGCGAGTTGGGATTGTTGGGATCGTCCTCGGGATCTGTTCACAGGATAAATATAAATATACATCATTTTATATCATGAAGAGTAATTTACTACTCACTTGATATGGTCCAAGATCGACGTATGCTTTTCCTCAGGACATCGCTGGTGGTCAGATGGTCGACAGCCGTGCAGGATCCCAAGGTGTAGGCGTCCTTCAGCCAATCGCCACTAGCGGACTGGATCTCCCTGCAAGAGCAACAACATTGCCACTTTAGAAACCAGAAAACTTCGCCAAACATTGCCGCCGCCACAAAAGTTTTCGGTGCGACGAAAGTCAACAAGTAAATCGTCGGCGGAGTCACCGGATTCAACGTCTGCCCGTGCCAGCGACAATCAGCCGACTGTCTTGGCTCACTTACTCGAAAATACGACTGAATGCCGGATTGTCTGTGGAGCAACACCAACACGAGCTGTAGCAGAGCTACCCAGACTCTGCCCAAGGTGGATCGGAAGAGTTGAAGCCGGCAACGCACACTGACTTGGGTTTACATAAACAAAAAAAAATACATTTTGCAGATACATTTTTGTGAAAAACTTTTCCTTCCCGGCGAAACCTCAACGTCAAAGTTAGGCCCCCGAAGACTCCAAGAAATAATTAAATATTTAATGAATAAGTCAAACTTCAACCGGAAGTTGGTCTTATTTATATATTTAACTTTCAGGCCGACACCAACTTTAATCAAACAATTGCATATCCAATGAAATATAAAATAAAGGTGAACACATGAATATATATTTAATGTAAGAGTAAGAAATATTTTCTATTATAAACAATAAAAAGCTAAATTTAATACTAAATCAAATTTATTAATTCTTTAATGAAATTAAGAAACAAAACTTTACTGAAACCAGAAGCTTGAAGTTTAAAGGGGCAGAAGGATAACTCTACTCATTCAGTCTCAATACCTTTTATATAATTTAAAGTTTGGTTTGTTAACTTTGTTCCAAGAAGAACTTCCATTTGACTTTGTTGCATTCGTTAAACAAATTCCGTTGAACTTGTAATACTATTTAGATATTAGTTTACCTTGCAACATCAACTATTTCCAAAGAATTTCCCCTGTTCCTCTGTAGTATGGAATGTATTTTAATTAAATTGATGAATGCTGAACTAATTGACTGTCATTGGATTTTGGCAAAATTATGAAATAATTTTCTAGCTTAGGTTTGGTGGAATAAAATTGTATATCTCTCGGCAAGACACTGTGCGTTTTGAGTCTGATCTTGGGGGCGCAGTCAAGAAATTGAATAAATTCCAACTCGCACGCAGACCGAGTGCAGCAGTTGGAGGCATTGACGCCTTCCATCAATGGCCATAGAGGGGCTGGGCCGCATTGGTAATCGAAATCGTGGTCGTCATCGCCATCATCATTATAATTATCCGGCAGCTGCAGCAGACGCGGCCAAATTGGGAGTGCGTCACCGGCGTTGACAGGCGTGAAAACGCTGGCACCTGTAGGCGACCTGCTGGATTCTTGGCCCCATGAAATTTACATACATATGGTATATGTATGCTCTACGCAAGTATCTAGTTGTCGAGTTGGCCAAGATTTAATTACCCAACTGTCTGCGCCTGGCCTTGTGCACTCAATACGGGCATTTCTCAGATGCGAAGTTGTTTTGGGACTGGAGTCTGGGCTTGCCCATTAACACTGAACCCTTGGGTGTGGGTCGCCAGTCTCATCAGAGTTGCCAAATGTTGCCACCAACTAGCTCGAGTTGTACGATGTTGTGGTGACACACACAGGGCGTATGTGTAATGTATGGGGTGTTTTGAAGGGGGCGAAATACACACAGAGTGCAGCTCATTAAACGGCCGGAGCACTTGTTGACAGTTTGCTTTTGGCCCAAGGAAAACGTGTGGGCTTACGGGAACTCCTTCTTCCCTCAAAGGATGATGGATGGATGAGTTTTGGCAGCCTTTGTGTGGGCTAATTGCAACCTTAGTGCATTCCTGTAGGTTGCTCTTCTAGGAAACAATGAAAGAGCTCCGGGAATTCCCAGAATCAATTTAATTCTTCATGGTATTTGCATTCAAACCATTTTGCATGGAATATAACCAATCAAGAACTGCATGCGATTACTGAAACGGGCCAGAAAGCAAAAACACAATAACTGAGAGCCTTAAACAAACTGTTGACAATATTCAAAGCTCCAACGAAACAAGAAACAGAGCAATTAAAACCCCGTCTCATCGTTTATGTCGAGCATCAGTTAACAACCTGTGACATCAGATGCCTGCCTTGGCAGCGATGGGTAAAAATTAAAAATAAACACAAATAGGATAACTCATTCCGGCCGGAGTGAAGCACTATCACCTTTCATTGTGCAAAAAATAAAGCCCATTTGTGGGTATTCTATACTATTTCATGTGCGCTTCCAATTCCGTACTTTGTGGACAAATCTGCAACAGGCTTTGGGTGACAATTTCGACAATACAAAAGCAACCAAAAGGGCATGCAAAATTAGATTGCAGCCATGGAAATTGCAGCTTTGGCGCAACAAAGTTTGGTGCAGGAAAAAAGAAATGGAAAAACAATACCACGCCGGAGAAAAATAAAAACCTGGAATGTCATACGAACTGAAAGTAACCAATAAAAAACATACATAGTTGCAGACAAATAAACCTTGTTTGGAGAATATTTTCAACCGGAAACTGTGTTTCGATTCTAAAACTTTCCTAGATTTGTCTTGAACGCTAAAGTTAACATGCATTTCATTATCAGATTCGATTTGAAAGATTAAGCTTTATTCTTAATCATATTTAAAATTGAATTTATGGTTGGTATTCTGTAAATTCAGCTTTAAAGTGAATATAAACCCTATGGTTTCCTTGATAGACTCGATAGACAAAACACCAGGATACCAAGTAGTGTTTAGTGACTTAGTTTTCGTGTGCGTGAGTTGGATGCTTGAGGGTTACATTTAGAAAGTTGAGTTGTTCGAGTGACAGCCAACGGGAGATACAGGAAGAGACGACACAGACACAGCGACAGCGACAAGGACAGAGAGACAGAGAGGAAAAGACAGGTGGAGACTTACATTTGCTTGTGGCACACCACACACACCCAGTCCGTGGTGCGAGAGGTGAACTCGCGACAGGCTTTGCACACGCGCAGCTTGCAGACGCGACAGGGGGCACCGCGGTTCGTGATGCGGCCCAGTTCGGTGGTGCAGCGAGCGCAGTGGCGACTCGGGTCGCTCGTGTGTGCGTTGTGGTTGTTGTGTTGTTCGAGCTGTTGTTGTTGTTGTTGTTGTTGTTGTTGATTGGGCTGCATGGTTGTCTGTTGTTGTTGTTGTTGTTGTTGTGTGGCATCGAGTGGCTGCACTCCACCAACGACCTTAGCCGCACCCTTGCGTCTCAACGCATACAATTCCGCGCGCAATAGCCTGTTGTTGTGTTTGTTGTTGTTGATTATATTGTTGAAATTTCATTGGAATTGTTGTTGTTGTTGTTGTGGGTGTGGTGATTTTGTTTGTGACAAACGTGTTGTTGAAAATTTTTAAATATTTTGTGTACCAATTATTGTGATTTGTTTGAAGGGTTTTTTTTTTCAAAATAAACATTTAAATGTATGAAAAAGCGTTGTTGAAATTGTTTTAGGTGTTTTTGCAAGTGCGAGTGTGTGGGTGCGAGTGGTGGTTCCGTTGCCAGTAGTTGTGGGTTTCGTTGTGGTTTGTTTTTGAAATTGTTGAAGTTTTGGTGGCCGCCATTTAGAGGGAGGTGGGTGGCAGGGGTTCGGGTTTGGGTTGGTAACATAATTACGTGACAGACGCATAGACATTTTAGTTAGATTGTTGGTTAAGGAACGAAAACACGTTACAAAAGTTAACATGACATGTTGAGAAAGATATATAGAGAGCAGAGATAGAGAAAGCGTGGCAAGCGTGTGTTGAGGGTTAACGTGTATGAGTGTTGGTGTGTATGTGTGTGTGTGTGTGTGTGCGTGATGTATGTGTAATTGAATGGAAAGAGACAAAGAATAAAAAGAGCACACAAAAAGTTGTCATTAGTTGATTTAGTAGCAATTTAATCGATTTTCGAATTGAACTTTGGTTAATTTGGTTAGCATGGTTGGTAAAGGCAAAATTTTCACGTGCGCAACATATTGTAAATTAATTAAAGTGAGTAGCCAAGAGACAATAAACCAATTATATTCTGTAGCAACAGGATGTGCACAAAGTTTGAGCTCAAAATTAAATGAAATTATGAATGCAGATAAAATTGTGCTTGTTTGACAGATGGATATCGAGTTTTCCAGGGCATAATGCTGTCAAAGTGACTAATTAGAGATAGGCGAGCATGTAAAATATATATTAATTTTGGTAAATTCCCAGCATTAATCCAATTATAAATCTAAAGCTTAAAAGGGATTCTTTGTGAGAGTTGAAATTCGTTTTTAAGACAGTATAAGCCAAGAGAAGTGGTTTATAGCTAGACTTCCGCTACAATGACAATTCAATTATCTGAAAGGAATCAATCAAGGAGCCTTTCGTTGTTTAGGATTGTATAAATTTCTATAGGACAATGGACATCTAATTAAATGCCACATACACGGACCCCAAACTGCGCGAAATTTATGCAAATGATGGACGTGTGGGTGAAAGTTGGCAATCCAATTAAATCGGTAATCAAGCGTAAGTCGATGTCCGGTTAGCAAATTAAGTTTGAGGTCCCGCCATGTCGCTACTCTCCATACTCCAGGGATTTTTGGGCTTTCGGGAACCCCTGCAGCTCGTCCTTGAGCCGGTTGCTTAATATTAACGCGCAGCTGGCAGGCGAGAGCCATAAAACATGGCCAGGAGCTGCTGACACATAAAACAAACAGAACACATGGACGGCAACGGCTATGGTTAGGTTAATAGCACTGAAATTCACATATTGAGGATGCAAAAAATGTAACCAG
This sequence comes from Drosophila truncata, assembly GCA_008042515.1. NCBI lineage: Eukaryota > Metazoa > Arthropoda > Insecta > Diptera > Drosophilidae > Drosophila > Drosophila truncata. The sequence continues at coordinate 82,521 of VNJQ01001226.1, read as the reverse complement.
CTAGAAATTTAACAAATGGCATCCGTAATTAGCAATAAATCATTTGTTGTTTCCCTTAAGAAGTTATTTTTAATGAATTACATGACTAATAATATTAATAATAACAATTTCAAGCAACGCTGACATTTTTACCACCACTGTATGTCAACGTAGACCTTTCGCAAGTGTGATGATGTGATGTGTCAGTGAAGGAGTCACGCAGAGCGCATAAAAATCCAAACAAGACTTTGGTTTCTGTGTAAATTATGCTGCTCACCAGCACCGAGAACAGCTATTTTTAATTATAATTTTATCTGGAGCCTAGCATCGGGATTGGAGTGCGTGCGGGCTTTATTAGCGCCACAAAATTGGCAAACGACTGTTGTAGGGCCCAGTCAGGCGGCCATCAAAACGGGGGGCAAAAAACGGAAACGAAAGCCGAAACCGAGGCCAAGCCAAAACTGTTGCATACTCTCGGGGGCACAGCACACACATCGTGCGGCACTATGTATGTAGCTTGTAGAGTGGTGTGCTTTGGTGAACTAACCACGGACCACGGACCACGGCCACAGCCACACTCAGCCCAGCCGGGGACATGTTTTATTGGCCTGGTTAACGCATAAAGTCTGCTCCCGCCGTCAAACAGCAAAGCATGCTGCTTTTCGAACACTCATACTTCGCAAATCAACGTTGAGTTCACACTGGAAAAACCCACCGCCATTTGGAACATTTAATTCGATACTTTGCACCTCATTTTAAGGGCAATAAGCATAAATAAATGGTTGAAAAGTAAAGTGTAACCCAATAGAATTTATGGGGGGTAAAATATATTCTTGAATTAAGAAAAAGCATTAAATAAATGTACTTTAAATTTAATTTTCCATTTACGGCTGAGTAAATAATTGTGAAAATTGAAAAGAGAGTGTTATTACTTCAAAGAGTCCACAAAGTCCTTTCTTTTCATTTTTTGTAATCAATGCAAGTTATTACTTGGATTAATATATAATAATTTAATGAGAGTACATAAATATACAAATTTATGAGGCTCTAATTCAATGTATAATATATATTTTTCCTGAGAATTCTCAAGCTTTCTCATATTTATTGCCGTGCAGCCGTGCTCATGTTTAATGTTCCATCTGCTGGCATGTCAGGATCGCATATACCAGTTGGCCCGATGGATGAGATGGGAGTCTAGATGTGGCTGACGGTTTCGTGTGTTCAAGTGTTCAAGTGCTCGAGTGCTGATGTAGTTATAGTTGCTATGCGGTTGTAGCTACACGACCAGCACCGGCTGCGTTATGAATTAATAATCATAATAAGCCATTAGGGCAGCGTTGGCGCCATGCCCCAGCAGGAGCAGGAGCAGGAGCAGCTACAATGGGCTGCCAAAAAGTGCTAAACCTAATAGCCATAAATTCACAGTGACCATGAAAGCGGTGCAAAGACCTGGATAAGCTGGCCGCCTTTGTTGGCCTGCGGAACAGTTTTCGGTTTAGGGAAATGATTAAAAACCCTAACACGGCCTAAACAAATAGCGTTACGCATGTTTCTGATTGTCCTGTCCCCTAGTGCGAACCGAGCTCAGTTGAGCCTTGTCCTCCTCCTCCTCCTCCTACGCTCTGCGAGCTTATGCAAATAAGCAACTAATTAAACTGATGTAAATCAGCTGCGTCCTGTTTCTGGGTCCTGGCTCTGGCCTGGGTCGCCCCGGTGGCCTTTTCGGGCGTGTGACCTTTTGGGCCAGATCGAACACCTGCTCCGCCGGCTTATTAGAAATCAAAGAGGAGATAACATTGCCGTCACGGCGCCCACGAATTTGCGCTTTGATGTTGCCATGGGGCAGCAGCCGACAACGGCCAAATAATTCGCTTCTCTGGGAGCTTACAGCAGCTAATGCAATTGGTCTGGCCTCAGATGTTGGGGATTTTTATGTAGAAGAAGGTCAAATGTTTAATATTGGCATAGAGAGGGGATATAAATTTGTGGTTTTGCGGAAAAAAGTTTAGGGAAATTTAATTATTAGTTTTTTTGGCGAAACTCAACAAATACGCATGTTTTTGTCACGTTTAATGTATTTTTTAATATGTTAATTAATTGAAATAAATACCAAACAGCCTTTTTTTTTGTATTTTTACATTCCCAAGGGAATAAGAAAGCTAAGAAAATTGTTCGCAAGTCTCACAGAGTATCGGGGATTTATTTTTAAAGCTAACTTTTAGGTACGCTTTGTATTCAATTACATTGCGCAGTAACTTTAAATTTCCTTCAAATGAAATATAAATCTGATATTTTCAGGCATGGCAGCTGTCGGGAAATCCACTAGAGAAATTATATGCCATTTGCTCTCTGCTTTTCCGCCACTCCCCCTCGATTTTCGCGCTAAAATATGCCATAACTCAAATCGTCTCTGACCACAGACAACGGCAGCACCGGTCGTTGGCAGCACCGGCTTGTCCATTAGATTTACGATTTTAATGACGCCAGACTCTGGCGCTGATGTGCCAGAGAATGCGAATATAAATAATTACCAGGCTAAATATGATTTGTCCCCGGAGCAGGGGGTGTCTGAAGTGAAGTGTCCTGGATGCTGGATGCTGAAAGCAAGGACAATGGCCAGTAGCTAAGGCAATGGCGATGGGTCTCGCGTTTCCGTTTCAAATTAAAACTTTTTGACAGCGTCGCGAGGCAGGAGAGAAATATAATAAAAACCTGCGAATATGCCGACGCCCGGGGGGGCGCGGCTGTCAAGGTGGCCAGTGGCTGCTTTAAATTAAAGCACATTCGACCGGCAGCGTCACCGGAGCACGGGCAACGGCACCGGAAATGGCCCGCCATTTGCGCGCCTTTTAATTATGCAATGCACGACAAAATGGCGTCACTCACCAGAGCATGTGTGCGTCTGAGTGTGGCAGTAAGTGCTTGAAAATGTTATTAGTTTTAATTAATTTTAAATGTGCGGGCTAACAACTGGGCAGCCAGCCGGAACACGCAACCGGCCAAAAGCAACAAAAAAGTAAAAAGAAAGAAAACGTCAAAACCTTCGTGTTTAAAGCATGGGCAGCGTTTTGCACTTATGCAGTTTGTAAATTATCCTCTTTGTCGGTTGACTTTTTGCCGTTCTGTCAAAAACAGCGCACGAAATAAACCCAAATGTGTTGCCTGGCCGGCGAGTCGCGGTCGTGTGCAAATCAAATTAAATGCGAATTTTGTTGAATTTAAAGCACTCGTCGCACACGTGTCGTATGCTTAATGGGCCAGGACCATAAACCTAAATAAACGTTGCGGCCATTTGCCTTTTTTTCATACGTGTGCATGTGCTAAGTTTGGCCAAGAGTTGTGCTCGTGTTTGCGGGCAAGTTGGCGGATACATAAACTTTATTAAATGGTTCGTAACACCGAAAGGACGTGTGTAAAATGTTTTATTTTACAATGTGCTACAAAAACAGGAGTGCTTGCATTATATAGTATTTATAGTTTCGATCAATGGATACTACACAGAGCACTGGGATTCCTTTAACTATTAAAATATTACTTAAATATCAGGAATATTAAATATGAAATATATTTTCTGTCAGTTCTGGAAAACCTAATAATGATTTTCGTAAAATAATATTTCTAATGAATTAGGAAACAATATTACATTTGTGTATGATTTTTATTTAAGTAAAAAATGGGAAAATATAATTAAAGACCAGACTTTAAGACCCCATTTAAGGGTTCATCAAATAGAAGTTAGTAAATTAATAAATCTCAAAGGAATCTCTTATAATCTGGGTACACCTTAGCAGGGTATTTCGCTCCTGGGTGCTCCCACATCGCAGCTTCTCTCTCCCATGGTTAAACTTCGATTTGACACTGATAACCGGGCAGGGGACAGACAAGGGTTCAGCCCCCAGCTGGGCCCCGACATTTGCATAATTACATATCGGGGGAACCGAAGATCCTGCGGGGCAGAAGCAGAAGGAGGCGTTGTCACAGCTCCCGGGGACATTGACACCGAACCCGGGGCCAGACAAAACGGGGCATATGCAGAACTTTATATCTGTGTTGGCTATGGCACGAAATTAATGGTCCTCTCCCCTTTCAGCGGAAGCACAAGGGTTTACATTAGCTTATGGCCCACAAGGCGATGTCCTCGGCCCGGGCTTAAGTGGCCATCTGCAGATGAATGATAGCGGCCAGGGGCACAAGCCGCAGCCAAGACAGGGCGAGCAGGGCCAGCAGGGCCACCCTTTTTGCTCATAATTAGCCTAATAAGGAAATAATAATAGTTGGCTAGTGCAAATTGCTGATAAACTTATCTTGGAAATTGTTAAGCGACAGGAAATGTGCACGAAAAGAAAATCTATTAAAGGAAATATGTTTATTTATATTATTTGTATAATTTGCCAAGACTAATATAAAGTTTATGTATCAAAAAAGGAATTTAAAGATTTTATTTCGTGCCGTAAAAGTCAAAGTATTTCATTTGTGAATAAAAAACAGTGGATTATTTCTGTTAGTGGATCAATAATTGAGTTAAAATGGCACTTTGCCGTTATGCAAAACTGTCATAAGTTGGCTTTTTGTGGGCCGAAGTAAACCACTGAGTCGGGGTCGTATGCGCAATATTCATGAGCTGCATTACGCATACGCCAGGTGTGCAGTGCCAGTGCCGTTCCCAGACAAAAGTTAATGTTAACATGCATAATGAAGTCAGTTGATGCAGCAGGATTCGGCATATACAATCGAAATTCCTGAATAATTCAACGAATAAAGCGCTTAAAGACCGATGCCCCGAGAACAACGGGATGTGGACTCCCCATAAATTTTGTGGCATAACAAATTTTGATTGCCGCGCATTTCGCACGCCGTTTCTCCGCAAACAAAAAAAAAAGACAATAAAAACGCGAGCTCCAAGATAAAGTCGTGCCATGTGGCGCTCAAAAAATAGCTCACGGTCACAGACGATACACAAATAGACCGTGGAGATGAAAGAGCCAGGGCCAGCTCCCCGACTCTCCTGCCCGCTGGGCTGCTGCCAGCTTGTTACATTTGTCACATCTCTCTGACAGTTACCAAAAGCGATTGCCAAATGGCAAAACTAGAGAAGTGTGTCACTTGTTTTTTTTTTTAAGCAGGAAGAGGCAGAGACTCGGAGGAGGTACCTGCAAAATTTATGGCCCAGTTTTCGCCGGAAAATCCACTTTTGCAATGACACTGAAATTGCCAAACATTTATTACTTAATAAACGCAGAACAGAATCCGAATAGCCGCAGCCACTCGCTCCGTGGCCGGTCAAATGAAATTGAAAAAGCCCCAGAGACGGAAGAGAATGAAAAAGTTTTGTGTTAAGGGCTTAAAGGGGCTTGGGCCTTCCCTCGAAAATGATGTTCGAGTTGTTTTCGCAGCAGTTTTGGCCTTTGTGCCGTTGTTGTTGTTGTTGTTGTTGTTGTTGTTGCTGTTGTTGCTGCCGCCGCCTCTCTTTTTACAGCGCTTAACTGAGCCATTCGTGCGTTAAATTATAGCCAAAAGTCTTTTGGGGCCTTTGGTCTGTCCGCTGGCGACTGCCAGTCTCTGCCAGTTGCCTGTTGCCTGATGCCTGTTTTTGCTGTTTTCTGAGATTTGCTTCAGCGCCAAATCAAACAAATCGTCAATTTGTACTTTCATTTACGATGAACAACAAAAACACAGGGGTGGACAGGGAGCATAGAGGATGTGGAGCAAGCGGCAGTGGGTGATGTTGTGCGGGACGCACCGGAAATCGCACGGCTGCCATTTTAAGTACCGGCTAAATAACAGTTAATCGACGCGTCGCCTGTCAGCGTTGTCATCGTAGCCATCGCAGCCATCGCAGCCATCGCAGCCATGATTGTCGTCTTTGTTGCCTTTGTTGCCATTGCTCATCGCTGCCTGTTTGCCGTTCACGGTTCCCTGTTGTTATTCTTGGTCTTCACCCACTGTTGACCATTGTCTGCCATTCCGTTTTGGCTTGTTTGCCCGCCAGTTTGTTTATTTGCTTTAACTTTCCAGCAAGCGCGCCCCTTTCGCAACATGAAAACAAAAATAAAACGGGGGAAAACGATTTTTTAATTGACATTTGGGTTGCCTAATTGGCCGGACCATGGTCGTTGTCCTTTATTGGCCAAGGGAAAAGCGCATAATTTAGCTTGAAATTATGATAAAATTATCCCTAGATGGCAGCCTGTATCGAATTCTCGGAGGGTCTAAATGGGAAAATTGTTACAACCTATTTCTGTATTGTTTGAGATAAATCTTTTCCTGGAAATAAGAAAGCTTTTAATGTTCTGCTGTACTAAACATTGTAGGAATCTGATTTAATAAGGAATTGTAAGGCTTTAAACTTTTTACTTTGATATTTAATAAGCCAAAAGGGATTTATATATTTTTTCTATTTAAACTGAACAAATTTCTATACAATTCACCCTTTCTTTGTTTGATTTTGAAAGGGATTTAATCCTTTTTTGAAATTCAATGCTTGTGCTCCAATCAGTCATGACCTAGATTCCATGCTGTAACTGATATTTTAACAAAGTCTGCTGTCCATTGCCGCCGCTCATTATCCCTAATGAAATGCAACCATCAATCAGGAAAACCTGGACAGGATATAGTATACATAGCTCGTCACTGCATACAGTAGTGTCCCCCTATGGGCCTCGCTGGCAATCTAATGAAACACGATTTCCGTTTCTTTTCAATAAGCAATCAAGTGAGCCACAGCCCGAAGATTAAATATATATAGAAACATATATATGCGTGTGTTATTCTCTACGGGAACACGGTGCTACTACTATATACGCAACATGCCATGCATGTCGCATGTCCTGAATACCGGATAATGCTCTATGACAGCCGCGTGTACTCGTACAACGAATTTCAATATTTTCATTTATGGCCTCTGCCTGCCTGTGTTGCTTCGGGTGTTCAGTTTTATTTGGTTTTTTGTTTGGGGGGTTTTCCTTCCTTCTTTTTGTTGTTGTTTTTTTTTGGCGCATGTGCGAATACAACAACATGGAAAGCTGGAAAAATGAAAGCCTGCATTGTTGGCCATATTTCGTGATTAATATTTGATAAGTCCCACATGTGAACTAAACAAAATCAATATCCTCAGTCACCTGAGCGGGTCCTGGGGGCGTTCATGGGGGTGAGAAGCAGGTCAAATAACTGGACACTAGGACACTGAATATTTAGCTGGACTCGGTCCGGGCCAGGAGATATTTCATTGAGCCCACGAACCCACACCGAGTGTGTTAATATTCAAATCGGAGCCACGGAAAGGATGTTGAGGAGCCATTGACATGAGAGTCACGTAACTTGACTTAAGTTTCGAGTTTGTTTCCAAGAATTCGACTTATTGACAGACGCGCCGAAAGTTATGAAAACATTAAAACGGAACGCCTGCCCTGGGGCGGGTCTATTTTCTTTCCTTTTCTTTTCTGGCAAAAAAAAGGGTCTCTGCTTTTTGGCCAAAATTATGGTACACACAAAAAAAGCAATAGGGAATGAAAGGGAAAGGGAAAGAAAAGGCAGAGAAATGCGAAATGCGAAAACGAAACAAAATTGCTAAACACTTAGTCAAATGAAGCTGCGACTGCGAGACCCGGGCGCATTTTCCGGACGAAAGCCTCGGAAAATTTGCCTCTTCTTTTCGTATAAAATTATAAATTTATGGCTGGCGTCTGCACAAAGAATAAATATAAATAAAAAGCGTAATGAGGCTGGGCAGGGTCCAGCATCAGCAGCAGCAGCAGCAGCAGCGCAGTAAACGCTTGACTAACTGCCAGGCGGAGTGAAAAAGAAAACAGCTCGTAAAAGCCGCCAAAATAGTTGACTTTACACTCTCTTGCTGTTCACCTCACTTCCCCTCGGTGCTAAAAATGCTTTTTGTTGCTTTTGCCAAGTTTTAAAATGCGTAGAAAAATACAGGTAAAAGTCGCAACTTTGGCTGAACACATTTTTCTTGGCTTGGAAGTACACTTTTTATGCACTTAAAATGCCAAGTATCGTCTCAAGAGTTTCCTTTTCTGATTAATAAAGTCATTTGAATACTTCTTGGAATATATATTCCTTGTAAAGGTTATTAACTAAATTATATTTTATTATTATTCATCTCTTTAAGCTACCTATAACAAATATGAGTTTTGTAACTTAAACTCTTTAATAATCCATTTATCTTTACCCCTACAGATTTCAAGACTCATCTCAGGTGGTCTTTTCCTGTGTGTAATGGGAGCAATCATGGTAAATCCACATAATTCAGTTGTAAGTGCGAATTAAACATTCTCAAGTTGTCTGCCGATGACAATGTAAGTTCTCCTGGCAGACTCCGTCACGCTGGCTGACCTTTGCAGCCCAGATGGCGGCCACCAGTGGCAGTCGAAGTCCCTATATCACACCCCACCCACTCCCACTCCCACTCCCACACCCACTCCAGACGGAGTCGACGGCTAACCGTAAATAAAGTTGACTCGCCGACGCCATCGACATCGGAATGGAGAGCTACGTGCCGCCGACGACAAATTGAACGTGCGTAAATTGGCTGCCTGCCAAAAAGGTTGTTGACTTATGGCCAAGAGTCCGCCGCCCGGCCGGCTCACAAATTTGGCCAGCAAAGTGCCGTTGCCTGGCACTCGCCGTCTTCCGTTTTTGGCCAACACCTCCTCCTCTTCCTCTACGACGTCGTCTTCGTGGACCGTTTCCTCTCGACGAGGAACGAGCGTGACAATGTTCAATTCATTGCCAGCCATTCAGAATTTTAAGTAATTGAAGGCAACGCACACGCTAACTAGCCAACAATTCCGTTTAATTATGTAATGTCCAGACGATTTACGACCCCGTCTCGGAGGGCACAGGGGAAAATGGATTTGCATTTTCACGCATTTCATCAAATTAGTTGGCCAAAAATATGGCTGTCCCCGAAAGTGTGTCATGTTTTGAGTGGATCATTAATATTAAAGGCAGTGTGAATTCTTGCAAGTATCAGGTCATCGGGTAATTAACATAGAATGAGCTTACAAAAGGTTATAATTTTACAATTCATAGAGAATTAATAACAAGAAGAACAAGAATCAATTATTCCTTGAGGAATTGATTTAGGTATGTAAACAGTTTCGAAACGATACGAAAACTCTCAGAGAGTTCTAGAGAATCTGTTACATTAATCAAGAAGCTTATAATAACAACATTATTACATAGTTAATGCCAATGCCACTTAGCCAAAACGGCTTGTTTACTTCGATAATAAAGCAACACACTTGGAAATTTATTTGTTTAAATGGAAATACAAACAAAAAAGAAATAAAAGCACAATCATAAATTTCAATTCGGGCTGTTAGTTAAAACAGAAACCCCAGACCTTTAGCACGCTGTTTTTATATATTTTTAATCTCGGGCAAACTCTAAATCCGGCAAACTCCGTCTGTGGTTCGGTGGTGGCTTCGGCTTGGGTGGGCGCCGAGTGCCCGATATATTTTATATATACTCGTCGTATGGGAACATGTATTGCTCGAGTAGTTGGCTGTTAATTCCGCACATGCGGTACACAAGCCAAGCAGCTTTGCCAGCTTGGATTGTGTTTTCCGTTTTTTGGTTTATGTGGCCACTCGGGCGCTGGCTATAAAATTTATGACAACCAACTTAATTCAATTTCAGCCATGTGCCAATCAACAGCTGCATTTAAGTGGAAAGTTATGTGCAGCCAATCGATCCCCTGACAGTCTATGTCACTTTATTTTGACACATTTTACAGCTAACATGTAGTAGGCCGAAGCCTTAATAAAAAATAATTTTTAATAATTAATAAATAGTGAATTCAATTTATCAGAGACATTTGTGGGTGTCGTGGAGCTTAACCTTTCCACATTTCTCTGGTGAATTAAAGATTTCGAAATCAGTTAGTGACAATTATTTTTCAACTGGGCCTTTTAATTAATTAATAATAATAGTATATATGTTGGAGAAATTAAATGTATTATAATTATTTTAGTCTCCTTAATGTAAATAAAATTCCCTCTGAACGCATCAATTATTTTATTTAATTATTTACCAACAAAATGCATTTTTCCCTAGCCTGTGATGGGACATAAAAAGGAATTTAGACCTACAACCTCGCTTTAAAATGCATTGGCGTTGACCTCTTCATATTTCCCATGTAAATTATAGATTCAGAGACCTGTTTCGTTTCTACATTTTCAATCAAATGGCAGCTAATTAAAGGGGACGTCAATCCGCAGTCGAGCGCAGTAAATTATCCCCCGTTTGTCGGCCTTAATTGGGCTCAGAATTGCACCTGTTGCGACTGCCAATCTTCGCAATCTGGCAACAGTTTTGGCCGAAAGCCAGCTGTACAGGAGAACCAGAACCAGAGCCAGAGCTCACCGAAAGCGACCTGACCCGCTTGTGTCAAAGGCATCTCAGAATGCCGGAGCATGTGATTCTGTCGCTCAGATGCCAAAGGCCGTGCGGTGCAACAGGCAAATCATGTTTCCGTGCCCCATGTGGCTCGGGGAACGTGCTCGGGTTCGTGATCTGAGGCGGGTGAATGCTGAACTCTGAACACTGAGCACTGGGCATTAAAAATTCATTGTGATGGAAATGACAAACGCCACATTCAGGCCACCACATGCACACGGACAGAAAAATTGTTATAGATTGGCTTTGTGTGTGATATTATATCATATCACTGATATACATTATTTATTAGATGTTGATCTTTACTTAAAATACTTTACATTTTAAGGAGAGATTTTATTTTCATATTTATAACCAAAATAATTATAACTAATACTAATCTAAGTCAGAAAATTAAGCTTAACAAATGTATATATTTATCCGCCAACGTCCTATAAATATTTTGCAAAAAAATAAACGTTTGCCAAGCAAAAAACTATTCAAAATCTTCAGTCTTCTATTTATTTATTATATTTTTTTGTTTTGTGAAATTTAACCAACTTATAACCTACATATTGCATACATTTTGGTTATGTGCACTCCACGCATCCATAGCCCCCGCACAGGCGACCACAAAACGAAAGTGTATCAATTTTATTTGCCATTCGGAAATGCCAAAATGTTGCTGTTCAGCGGCATCGACAGCGACATCAACATCAACATCAACATCCATATCATTGTGGCTGGCGGCAACAAAGAAAGTGGGCAATTTGGCAAAAGCCACAAGGAAACAAAAACCCTGACATTGCCCCCATCGATTTGCATTTTGTGGAGAGAAAGGTGGCCATGTGGGTGCCGGGTGTGTGTAGTGTGTGTTGTGTGCGGATGACGAATGTGCGTGCGATTGGCATCGCATTTGCCATCAAGCAACCGCCGTGTGGTCCCTGACTCTGGCTGGCTCTGCGAGGGAGCCAGGGCGACCGGTAATTGGAAAATCATCCATTACAACCGGCTAATGGAAACTCGGTAAAATTGTCGCTAAATTCGATTAAGTGTGTAAGCATCGGGGCTTTGATATCGATGAAATGTTACCCGTCCATCCGCTGGCCCCCTTTGCCAAACTACCCATGTTTGTATCGCCGTTTTGCGTTTGACTGATTGCCTCGGTTGGCCTTTATGCGTCCGGACCCTCTTGCTTTTCGGCCATTTCCCCAGCCAGTCAACGCATAATTATGTAACTCAATTTGGTGGTGGTAGGCCGAAGCTCGGGCTTGGGCCCGGGCAAAAAGGCCATTATTTATAAACACAATTTAATTAAAATTCATTCTGTGTCCTGAACCAGAAACAGGCACAGGAGCATTACTTTAGCATACAAATATATTCGTTAAACCAAAATTAAGCATCCTAAAATGCTTGCTTCAGATTTGAGAGGAACAGAGTTGTTCGAAATACTGAATACTTTCTTTATTTCTGGCAATATATTGGATATTTATTACATGTAATGATTTAATAAAACAACTAGCAGCCAATAAGTGACACTCAGCCTAAGCTACCGATTTATTTATATTTTCCTAGAGCTATTGGTCTAGTCATTGCTTTGTATAATAAAATTGAGCTTGTCATAACCAGATTTAAAGAAAGTTAAACAAAAAAGCGAATAAATATTTTCCTTTTCAATTTAATAGAACGCAAACCTCAGGCGTTTGCTTGTATTTGAATCATTTTTAATTAAAATAAATAATAAACTAGAAGCTGAAGATTTTTGCCTAAAAGACATACAAATAACTCAAATAAATATTTATCTTTTTAATCAAAATAAAGCCTTACAAGCCTTACAAAATAAATACCAAGTCATGAGATATTATGCCTCATTCAGTTGGAATTTCAATAGAAGTATGTCACTACTCTCTTTGTTAAATTGCACTACTTTTAGTATTTTCCATAGAAAAGGCTTACTGGAATATTTAATGGAAAATTGATAGTTTGTAGTGCAAAATGATATTTTCCTTTTCAGCAAAGTGGTAAAAAGACCCCAGGTCGAGGCCCCCGGTGAACTCTGCGATTTGTTTGTATGGAAATTATATGAAAATTGCACTTGAAACTTTGCCTTGAGCTGGCTGCCACTGCCATTGCCACTTGCAGCTGAAAGTTTTTCCATATTGCCTGCTGCCTGGCTGCATCTTCGTTCCTAGTCATTCCCAGTCACTACCGGAAGCCTTTATATATATGTATATATAAATATATAATTTTAAATATTGATTGGATCCGTCTAAAGTTTCGCAAAAGTTTCTATTTAAAATGGAGTCAAAGTCAAAGTACATAAATATAATATAATAAAATCAATTGCAATTGCGCAAATCCCGCATTCAAGTGCCTGTGGGTCAAGTTTCCTATGTGTAGATGGTTGCCCAGCGGAATACGAGAAGCCATGTGTAGTGCCTGGCGATCCCAGTGCGTTGCCATTGTGTGTGCATTCCTTTCTTGTCGCCCATTCCGGGTGAGCAAATAGAGAAAGGCTTCGCCGCTGCCTCAAAAGAGTTACTTCAAACCGATGATAGCCAAGGAAGCCAAATAGCAGCTGAGATGGCAAGGCACTTGATTTTAGAACTGCTTAAGCGCAAGTCGGGATATCTTTTACCAAGAACCTTAAATAATAAGATGTACATACAAGCCATTTTACTGCGAAAAGTAAAGTAAAGTTGAAGACTTCAAACTCAATAACTTGTGCGAATATCTCTAAATCTCTTTCTTTGGCTTCTTAAAAAATTCTTCAAAGATCCTGGAAGCAGCTCTACCGTCACGAAAATACAACGGCGTTGAGCACGCTGAAGTAGATGTTGCTTTTCTACCCTATTATGCGATATGAACTTGATATCTAATCCAAATGTAACACCTGGATTTCAAAACCATTTAAAGCTTCATAGATAAGATACCATAGGAAAATCCCTGTCAAGTTCATTAACCTACAACTCATCGAGTTTCTCCCCTAAGTTGGCTTGATTAATTGACGATGACCCAGCTAAAGGCTTAATGCCAAACTTCCGTGCGAGTGGCAGATATACTTATTATATCAATTAAGGTAAGCAACAATGCTTTCTATTGTCGTCCAGCCGTCGTCGTTTTGTGCCGACTCATAGGGAGGGAGCACCAACTTTCCATAGCTCCGCTCCCACTCCCTCTCTCGCAGCATTCAAGTCATCATCCAAGTAACTATAATGGGCAATAATGAGTATCATGTAATGCCAGACGCGTTCGATTGGAGATACTGGAGGCACTCGTAGGGGGGAAAAAAGCCGAATGCAGGAACATTAGCAACGACAACGAATTAACATTTTTCAAAACTTTTAAGCCCGACGACGACATGCGTTGACACTTTTGGGAAAATTGCGTACCATTCGAAATGCAGGCAACTGGCAACAGGCAACAACTCTACGCGTAATTACGCCACTGGGGAAAAGGCAGAAAAATAAATAAATTGTTAGCGAGGAGGGGAAAAGCGGGGGGGTGGACACGCAGTAAAACAAACCGCTGGCAAATCGCATTCGCTGCGCCGTTGACAGTTGTAAAATGGAAAGGTTATCCGGAGTCCGGGCACCGCGATGGACGGCCAGCAAAGTGCCTTCGGAAGATGCAGCTGCTACTGCTACTGGAGCCACTCGTCCTCCTGCAAAAAGCTTCTGCCTGGGACAGTGACTGATGGTCTGGACCAGCCACGAAGAGCTCCGCTGTTTTCCACCACCGATGATTACGCCGATGACGATGATGAAGTTGCCGATGACAGGGCAGCATTTAAGCATCTCTCAGCAGTTAGATAACTATATATAAATTATGGAACCGGGTCTCTCTAAAGACTGCCGAGAGACAGATCGCTCTAGTTCTAGGCTAATGCCAGTTGCACGTTGCTAAAAGACATTACATTTCATCCTTAACCGCTTTGACGGACTCCATTCGAAATTAAAGAAAATATTTCATAAATTCAAGGAAAATATTGTTTTTATTGAGTGCAACTTGAGCTTTGAAATTCAATCGTTTAGTTTTGATGGGATTTCGCATGGAAATTTGTATGTAAATTCTCGGATACAAGTAACAAACCCATCGAGAAAAGCACTCGAGAGCTACTCCGATGCACATATCCCCATTAAGTTGGCCCCCCGTCGAGTGTGTGTGTCCCCTAGTGGGGGCAATGCGTAGAGAGATCTCGTGGCTCCCATGGCCCAGAACCCACTCAAATATGCTAATCCACTGGAAGTCCACAAACCTCCGGCGGCCCACATTCGAGTGCAGGTTTGCTGCTGTGTTTGGCCTGGTTCCGGAAAAGTAAGTAGTTGCATAAAGCAGCCACAATCGGGCTTCCAGGAAGCGAGCGAGAGAAAGTAATCGGAAATTACCAAAGCAAAGATGTTTCTATGGAGGAAGGCTTCTCTTTTCTGTTTACTACTCAAGGTTGTCAACAATAATTAGGTTCTTTTTATATTTAATAAATGATGTACCAAAATATAAATATAAACTAAAAATCTTGATGGTCTTTTTATTTTATTCTTTAAGAATTTACATTATTAAATATTGCTTTATTTTGCTTATAGGAACACAGTTCCCTTAAGAACCCTTAGAGTGTAAAAGCATACTTTTTCCATCGTTTTGCTTGCATGGCCAATGAAATTGACTTTCCTGGCCATTCTTCCATCGGGCACTTTTTGCAGCAGGTCAGGTTTTATGCGCGAACAACCGGTTTTCCGCCTTTGCAGCTGGAAAATTTGTTTACAATAACACCATGAACACGCTGTTCGAACATCGAGAGAACGTAGATGAAGCGTAAGTGCACTCAAGTGCGTTACTTTTACTTTCTTTCGGTTACTCGACTCATTAGCTACTGGGAGAATGGGGGCCGACTTCAATTTCATAACGGCAGCCAAAGCAGGCTCAAGAATGCTGGAAAAGTCAGCTTTTTTGGCAACTATTTCATGTTCAGGCTCTTGACGGTCTGCCCAAACTTTCTCTGCAAATAACTTTGGCCCAAAGACTCAGGCTCAGGTACACAGAGAATGAGAGTGTAATGAAGCGTGTGTTTCTTCTACAATTTTTCAATTGTTTTAAACTCTTTATATTCAGATTTTATTTTCTTTTGTAAAAAAGTAACAAATATCATGGTAGTTAAACCCTTTACAGTATTTCCTTTTACCCCATTGCGTGTATAATTTTTCACTGAATGGTGTGAAAATACGTAAATGAAATACTTCTCATAACTAGCATTTAAATTCCGCATTTCTCCCAGTGCAGACTTATGGAAACAACCAGCACGACCACAGCTCAGTTTCTGCTTCCAGCTAAAGCTGCCGATGGTGTGAGGTTGTTTTGTCTTTTCGACTCTGGTCATAGGGAGGTTTCACAAAGTTTTTATGCCAAAACTTTTCTGGGCCAGATCTTCAACTTGGCCCAGAGATGTGGAGTTGTGGGCCCGACGAGTGTGTCTGCACCTTTTCCACCTGGAAGACCGTTACTTCCACTAATAAGAGCTGTCGGCCCTCGGCTCTTGGCCCCAAAATGTGTTTGCATTGCAATGGAAATTGGAATCGAGATCTGCAAAAGTTGAGTAATTGAGCTGATTCTGCTTCGTTGGTCACTCGAATCGTAGAACCTTTTCTCCACAGGCTTCGTGCCACAATAACAATCAGGGGGGGCCATAGTTTTGAGCCAACTTAGAGACACTGTAAAAGAAAATTTCCAATGAATGGGATAGTAAAACATCTGAAAAGACTCACAGTTTATTTTGTGATATAAAGGTGACTCAAAGTAATATTTTCTACTTTATAAATTCTACTTCTAAACATTCTGATTGGTTTTTCTCTTAGTGCAGAGACAGAGAGACCCAGTCACAGACCAAACAAGGGAACAGTGAAAGACAGGCTCTGAGGCATCGAAGGCGAGCCACCGAGAACAAAGCAATAAAAGGCCCGAGAAGTGGGTTGTTGTTAGCTGTGTGCTTGCCATGCTGGGAACGGAAAATGGAAATGCCCAGGAAAATGAAGGAAATGCAACGAAGAGACGCTAACATGGCAGGCAATACGCATATGCTTGACACGGAAAATGCAGTGGCATCGCATACTAATGCCTGAAGACAAACGGTGGAAGTACTATAGACGCTCATAAAAATTACTTTTGTGGCTCTAAAATGCCATCCACCGAAGCCGTTCCATAAGCGGCATCTCTGACTCAAAAAGCCCACGCAAAGGCAGCCCACAAATATTGCTCTGAGGTAGCTACCATTATCGGTATCTGGAGATAATCGTGTGGGCGTCCAATGAAAATTGCGTGCAATTATCGAAAGATGATATCAGCTTATGCATATACCCTAAAGATATTATACAGTGAGCTCCATTAAGGCTCCTTCCCTTGGGCAACGATTTGTTTGTGTTTTCCACGCTTTTATCGCCGTGTCTCGAACTGGTTTGCTATAAATAAACAATTATTTTTTAATGCCATAAGAACGAATGCATCCGCTGCCCATGGAACGTCGCCATAAACAAGAATGAGATAAATATGGTATTAATTTTGGTGGCCAAATTAATGGCAATAAAATTTTACAATAATTGCTGAATATTTTCAACTAATTTTAAAGTTTTCCGCGAATTAGTTGCGCTGCAAATAATTGCTGTTTTTAATTAGAAGAGCATTTAGTTTTTATTAAGTGCCGAAGCTTATGTACGCTCAGGATTATCACAAAATAGAAATATTTTTACGGCTTTAGTTTGTCGATTTTATATGGTTTATGAAATGATTTTAAAATATCATTTTATAGAAAACTTTTCCTACATATTTGCCTGCCTGCCTTTATTTAGCTAATGTATCCGCCGAGCGAATAATCGAATCAATAATTAAATGGTTAAGTGGTGCTCAGACCCCAGCTTATTCATCTGTAGATATATGTATCTGCCCTCGGCCAGATACACTCACGTACACCAGATAGAGACAATTCAATTTTAGCCAGCTTATGGCCATTGTTATGGCCATTATTACTGGCTTACATTTCAAGCGTTGACCGTTGGCGTTGGCGAAACAAAATGAAAATAAAGCGCTCCACACTTGGCTGGCCAATAAGAATTTCAATCGCCTCGGCGACACATTGCAGCCACTTCAAGGCAGCTGATGCCACGCAAAAAATACAAATAAACTAGGAGAAACAAAAAATAAATAAAGCTTGAAAAAACCGCAATAATGATTGTAACAGCAACTGGGGAAAAACAATAACAACTCATACTCTTGGCCACTTTGCAGCTACTGCCCCAAAAAGAAAAACCGTAACGACTTCTGCGACTTGGCCAAAAATGCGGACCAGGTCGAAACTTTAAACACACTCTGAATGAAACACACTTGGTGTCGTACACAATTTTTATTTACAAATAAAACGTGAATTGAAAGCCTTAAAGTTCTCAGTTGCATTTCCGTTGACCGCCTTCTGAGTCATCGGTTTGCAACTCTAGTAAATGAACAGACATGATGTGGTCAAAATAATACAAATAAATTGAGCCAAGCTTAACTCTTAAAAACTGTGTCTTAAACTAACAAATAAAGTTCTTGTAAATGCTTTAAAACTCTTTATAATCCTACTGATTTATACTTGATTCTTATTCTGAAATATTATTTTTTGCTAATCTCAAAATCCTCAAAGATAACTGAAATATTTTCAGCTAATCTGAATATTCTCAAAGATAACTGTAATATTTTCAGCTAATCTGAAATCTTAAAAACATTACAGGGAAAAACTTTATATTTTTACTAAATATTTCTAAAATTTAATATATGCTTTTAATATCAAAATATTAACAATTTAAGAGGTAACATCTCAAGAGCTTTTCGTCTGACCGCAGGTGTTTTGAAACGTAACTATGGCTGATTAAATCAGGCCTATTTTGCCGCTTGTTTACAGATTTTTTCCGTCACATTCACAAAAATGTTTCACAGCCATTTTGGCTCATTGAATTTGTCAGGCACAAAACACGCGAAAACAAACAAAGTCGCCGGCAACCATTGACGGACTTGTTTTTGGCCAGATTTTGTGTTGTCATTTTTTGCTTCAGCTTTTGTTTTGATATTTTTTTGTGGCGGTCTGAGGCTCAATTGCGCTGCTTAATGTGATTTGACCAATTGGGGGTTCTGTGTGACCAAAGGCAGAGCGTTAATTTGCCTATAATTGTTCTGGCATGTCTATCAGATAATTACACAATCGGATCTGGCAGAAAAAAAATAAAATAATGAATGAATCGTGGCCAATTTCGCCTCGAGTTGGCTTTGAAAAGTGAAGAATCGAAAGTGTAGCAGGCAAGGGGATTTTCTATTTCTATTAAAGTCCAAGCCTTTCTCCCATTTTGACTCCCTTACTTTCATATGCTTATCTCGGGCTCATCGCCATTCGAGTTCACTTTTTGATGAGACTCGTTAAAGCGCTGTTAGCCCGATTTGCATACAGTTTTCGCAACCAGTTCGTTCTGATGTGGGTTTATCACTAACCTCGCTAACCAGACATCTGACCGGCCAAAAGCCTAACCCAAGCCCAGAAACAGAAATGTGGCGCTATCTCCGCCCTAGAGAAGTCTCCGTGTTGGGGCAGCTGTTTTCGTTTCGATAAAAATGAAAATGCCAAATACACATCGGCGCGAAAAGAAAGAAAAATATTGTTATTAAACTCAATAACTGTCACCATTTCTTGCATAAATTATAATAAATTTCTATGCAACAAGGCGACGACAAATGAAAAAACTTCTGAGAGACATTTCGTGTTTTGCAGCGGAAATAGAAAAAGGCCGACCGGCAAACAAGATGGAAAATTCAGGAAGCTGGCCGAAATGATAATGATAAATGTTCGAAAATAACGACGAAAAGGGGGCGTGACCGGAGGCACCCACCGAATGAATATTTATGAATGATTAATGAATGGGAAGACCCAACACACCGACCCTCCACGGAGGTGGCACCCAGTCAAAGTCAGTGCCGGAGGAAAATCTCCAATTACCAGGGCTCAATGCACCCCGACTTATCTCGGAGAGCTGTCAGGTTCGTAAAGCCCAATCCCACAAAAACACACACATGACATAATGTGCCCAAATATTTGGATCTTGCACACATAAATAAGTTTAGCTTTTATGGCACATCTGATAAGCGCTCGCAACTTAGCTCGTTTCAGCCTTATCGCCTCGCCAGACAAAAGACACAAAGCGAGTGTCGGAATGCCTTTCCAAAAACTATAAAACATCCAAAAAAAAGACGCACTTCCATTTCGAAAAAATCAGTGCCAAGACGAGAGCCAAGAATTCTTAAATTTATTATGGCCATGCATGCAGCCAAGTGCTAATTAAACTCATCAAGCTGCAGACATATTCTTATTTGGAGAGATTTTGTGGGGGTTTATGGGGGATCTTATTTGGAGAGAGTTCTTGGGGGTTCTTGGGGGTCGCACGACAAAGTTTTCCACGCAACTGACCCAAGTTCTCGGCAAACTCGACGCTTGAAAACTGTCAACGAATGCAATTTTAATTTTATTGCGAGTGGAAGTAAGTATTTCCCAACAATATTTCCTATTAAAATGTATATTTACCTTCTAATATATAGAAAATCGAAAAAAAGCCACTACAACCGACAACAGTTCTTTTTTTACTTTAACAAAACATAAAGGGTAAGTAAGTATATCTCTAAGATAAAGTTTTTTTAGGGTCTTAAAGGGTCACAGAACCTTATTACCATGCTGCCTTTTAGATACCTCTTATCTAACCCTCTGCACAGATAAATACAGCGTGAGAAACCAAGCTCAAAGCGAACATGATTTATGATATATACTTCCCTATTTGTCAGCTTCAAAATGAGTGTGTGAGTTGTAGTCTCATTCTCAGTTTATTGCAATTGACAACATTGAAGCCTATTGTTGGAAAACCGCCCTTAGATCTCTTCACACCTACAACAGATACCTGCTCGTATCCAACAGATATTTGTGCTATTTGTCACTGTTGCTGCGAAGAATTAGTCATGCCAGCGACTGTTACTGCTCCTCAATCGCGTAATTCCCGCAGCTCCAGAGCCGCGTTGCGAATTGAGTTCCAGTTCGAAATGTATCTATCTTGAACTTGGTAATGGCCCGGAATCTTTGGCGATGTCACGGCAACAGAGAGAATCGGGCTGAGCTTGCAGCGGAGAAAGGTAAACAACTGTGGGGAGAAATAAAAACAACAGTGGCCCGAATGTATCTGAGCCGGAGAGTGGGTGCATCCACACACGCGTGAGCTGTGTATATAATGTATGCCTCTCAGTCGCTCAGACAGACAGACAGACAGGCAAACAGACAGGCTCAGATACACAAAATGATGGCCCAATCCAAGAGGGAACAATGGGGAGGTGCGGCGCAACGTGGATGTTAAGTATCTTTTACCTTTGTGGTGACGCTGCTTCTTTGTTCTTTGACTCCGCTCCTTAATTAAATTTATAAACCGTTAAAATAATCAGAGCCCGGCGCGAATTCCTTCTGTGCAAGCTTCTTTCAGTTGCCCAGAAACAATTATAATCGCCATGCAGAGGCTTGAAGAGGGAGAAAATCTATTAGCTACTACATTTTACACAGTAAAATAATCAAAGAACCTCTATAAATTAAAGGAAATTTGCTATTTTTGCTGAATTCTAAAAATATTAATAAATAGATTATCATATGCATTCTTTTCTGAAAAATTGGGGCAGTTTTCTGTTTAACATTTCAAGAACTAACCAGTAGTAATACTCCTTATCTTTCCCCCGCATCTCAACTTTCCCAAATAATTGTATTCTTTACCTTTAAGGCTGTGAGATACTTTCGTATCTAGTGACTGGCTGTCGTCGTTCGTAGAAATTGCTTGGCAAACTTTGCCAATCCGCCAAAATTCTGTCTTGTTTGGCCAAGAAATTATCCAATTCGTTTTTGGGAGTTCGTTGGGTTCGTTGCTTTCGTTGCTGCTACTTTGCATAAACCGCCGCCGTTCGATTCGATGGCGATTACAGGCACTGCTGCGTGCTGCTTGCTGCGTATCTGCCAGATACTTTTCGTAGTGGTGTGTATAATTCTGATATCAAATCCGAATGGAAAGACACGAGAAAGAGCACTTCTGCGGGCGACACACAGGTAGAAAAACACAAATCTTAAACCGGCAATCTCATCGCGCACTCACACTGGCTCACACACGGAGACACCTCCGAGATACAAAACACGGGCAGCGGTGAGTTGTATCTTTTAGCAGCTAAACGCGACGTTCGCTCGGATCGAGACGCGTTCGTTGACTGAAGTCGGACTGCTTTGCTTTGCTGGGGGAAGTCGGGTCGAGTCGAGTCGATCGCCGAGATTCGGGATTGAAGCGCGGCGCGCGGTTGAAAGCAGAAGGTTGAAAGCGAGCTCTCATCGACGCACAGTGGGCTAAATCGGCGGACATATCATTGACTATACATACATAAATGATAAAATCATTTCATTTATTGATAAGAATAACTCTACTGATTTTAGCGTTGATCTTTGTTCAATACCTTCAATTCTAAAGATTAATCATAGTACTTTTCACCTTAGTTTTTTCAATAAAATATACTTACTAGTTTTAAATATAATGTTAATTTCCAACATTACCTAAGATTGTATAAACATCGGGGCTCTATATCTTTTTAAAATACAAAATAGTAAGGCAGCCTCTAAATTCTATCTCTCACTGTGCAACTGTGATATCTGCCGCTCAGAAACTTTGCCTTTCAGTTTGCCTTTCAGATACTCAGACACTGAGATAGCCAGGTGCGGGTACGAGCACGAAGCCAGCGAGATACTGCTACCTGATGCGCCCTTCTCGCATTATCATTAGACGGAATGCCACGGAATCGGCGACGTCGCCCGCTATCAGCCTAATTACGTATGAGAAAGTCAGACGGAGAGGCCAGGCATTGTTCTTGTTCTCACTGTTCTCCTGTTTTTGGACTCGGTTCGCGTGAATTGCGAATATTTCCCAAACTAAATGCATTAGCTGCATATTTATACTCTGCATGGTGGGCACATGAGCTGAATGATTGATGTGAGAAAAGGTGGGAAAGTGGTGGAAAAACACTGAATTTATATATTTAATTGAAACAGATATTTACAGCACAGATTATCTTTAGAAAAGATAAATTATTTTAGAAAACTCGATTAAATCAAAGTCACTTCTTGCTCTGATAGAACTTATCAAAGTTGCCAAATTATTTGCATTCCGTTTTTTATTAAATTAATTACCAAAGATAAAACGTATCACAATGAAAGCAAGTCAGCGTTAAAGAATTCATTTAACTAAATGCCTTAAAGCTATTGAAAATGAAAAGCCATTTGGCATGCGATAACTTTTCATGTTCAAAAGTTCGGACAAAACTAATTGAATTTAGTTTTTTCTGTTTTATTTGAAACAAGCTTGGACAATGGATAAAAAATCCAACAGACCTGGTTAGTTTGTGGATTGCAAACAAGCTTTTTTCGTGTTTTTTTGCACCCACAGAGTGTCCAATATCCGGCAACCGAGCATAGGGTTTTCACTTACGTGTGAATTCGTGTAGAAAACATTTTCACATGCCCCCAAGTGCGGTGGAGTTTTGAGTGCAGTTACAACAATGAGCGGCGGTAATGGTTGACATGCGGCACTGACAAATATATATCATAATTGTTGGATAGCATTTTCAAATTGTATTTAATTATTGCTGGCCATGCGGGTGGGCGCTTTGGAAATATTTGCCGGGAGCCTTTGTTTTATGTTTGTTAAAATTCCCGGCAAAACATATGCCATGTGTGGCATTAATTACGCACAGAATCGCCCCGGGACCTTCTTCGTAATTTGCATGCAAATTGCAGATTCCCGAGGATGTGCCAGCATGTAGACACGGCACACTTATGTACATATATGTATGTATGAGGGAGGCACCCATAAGAGGAGTATCAAATGAAGTGAAATCAAAGACGACCGAGCCGAAATACCTTCGCCTTCCTCTGAGGTCATCGGGGTCGGACCCGGTGTCACCTAATGAGCCCATCCCCGGCGATGAGTGAGCGTTAAGCGGCCAATTAAGCTGCCTACTGATGACAAAACACATAAAGGCAGGTGTAATAAAAGGCAGGTAGTGATACCATGGCAACTGGAGGCTTTCGCAGGCCTTCCAGAAGCAACAGCCGCTGACCAGGCGAAAAGTTTTCAGTGGGTTCATTTTGATGGCCATCGCCGGAAAGTGGAAGTTGGCCGTCAGCATGTCCGCATGGCAGATGAGCAGATGAGCAGCGATTCCCGTAGCCTAGCAGCAAAATTATAATTAAAAGTAATCAACGACATTATCAAGTCAAATGCTTCAACCAGAACACGCCGAGCACAAAGTAAAGCCAAGGCTAAGGGAAAAATCCAGAAATGCTGCGGCGCAGCAAGTCAAAGCAACATAGTTTGGCCTGCGGCTCGTTCTCTGTATTTCTACACTGAACTCAAAGAACGGGATAAGAAATATTATTAAGAAAATAATATTTACAATCTTAATGAAGAATTTGAAGATACTTTTCCTAAACATTTGTTTTCTGTGTATGCTTTGTAAACATCTAACCAGAATTTAATTTTCAAAGTTGGTAAAACATTTTTCTGCTTTCTTTTCTCTACCTTTTTTTAAAGTCTTTCTAAATATTCTTTTTTTTTGTATATTCACAAAAAATAATATATTTTCATGGAAATAAACGTCTTTCTGTGTAGCTTTCCCATTGGAAAGCCGTGGAGGGCGAAATGCGCCAAGTATTTGTTGGGAAAACATTTAATTAAGTTCGCTCTGCGCCGGCGAATGATGAACGAGCGCTCCATTAGATTTAATTTACTCAACAAGTATTACCAACATTATCAGTGTTATTAGCTAGATGAATGTGTATTCCTCCACATCCTGCTGCCACTCTCATCAGTACGTGTCGGGGTCTGAGCCTGTATTGGTCCGACTGGGTCTCTGAGTCTCTGTGTTAACGGAAATTAAGTAAGTGTGCTGATGCGGCCATTGCTGCCAGCTGCCTTAAAAACATAGATCATGGCTTAAATTTACTTTAAATTAAACTGTTAAAGACTAAGAGAGGAACCCTGTATAGTTTGTGAATAATCATTATTATAAAATAAATATATTTCCTGAACCAGCCAAGATTCTTTCAATGTATTCTGAGAATACAAATTAACTTTAATTCAAGTTTATATCTGAGCTAGAGTCTTAACAGGTGCACGCAGGGGGACCTCATTGCACTTCAGGGATATCAGGACTTTTGCAGCAGCAAAGAGGGAATGCACTGGTCCATGGCCCCAGAAGATGAGATGACTTGATAGGCGACCGTTCAGCGAACAGGAAATCCCTTTGATTTCCACTTTGACTTCTCAGACTGAACTCTTTGCTTAATAAACAATCTTAAGCTGGGTCCACCAACCTTATATTACATACTTTCTTTCTCTATAATAAATAATAAATTCTTTAAATTACTTTCATATGTAAATAACTGCATAAGTTCATCATCATAAAAATAGAATTAAAGCAGAACCAAACACTCTTGGCATTTGTTGACTATAGAAGCATCAACAGTTGCCCCAAGCTGTATCGATGTCCACCCAAGGCCTGAGGACATGGCTGGTCCTTCCACATGTGACCCAATAACTGCCGGGCATTTCCTTTCGCCAATTTCCAACGGCGTTTTTCAATTTAGCTATTTCCGCCACAACAGTGGCCGACATGATTAAGCAATCAGGGTGACTGAAAGGCGCAAAGCCGCCAAATGAGCCAAGTTAACGAAAAGGAATCGAAGCAGGAGGCGTGGGCGGGGACGAAAGCCAACTTTGTTGCCGGCGGAAGGGATTTATGTGCTCAGATTACTCGTGCCGGCAAGGCCAATGAAATCGTTTATTTGTTGTATATGTGAGCCGCAAAATAACGTCATTACAATGTACTAACTTGGCCAAAGGGAACAAGTACTTACTACATAGTACACTGTGATGTACAGTATTTAATATGATTTTAATTAATTTATATATTTTATGATGCCATTTTTCTTGTTAGGGGAATCATCAAAAATTATATAAATTTTGTTATAATATTAATTTCATTTCCGGTTTATGTTTTTCTTTCTCTGTAATTACAATAAAAGTCCCCATAACACGCGGAGTCATTAATGGTCCTCATAAATTTTAAGTGCCTTCGCTGTGATTGCTTTGCAAAAAAGAATCGTAAAATTAATTAATTATGCACTAGGAAAATGCTGCCCTATTCCATCGGGGTTTTTGTTTATCGATTTCTTTTTCGCCAAAAGAAATTAAATCGGTTTTTCTTCATTTTTCTCTTTTGCCATCGTCCAAAAGTTGGGAAAATTTCAATGCTGCGAGGCTTAAATCGTCGTCAAGGTGAGGCGGACGGACGCATTGTATCGATTCGTCGTCGTAGGCCTTAAAAATAATTGTCTAAAAGGAAAAACGTGTACGAGTGTACTGACAACGAATGCCGAATGTCGCGCACGAGCGACTAGGCGGGGGAAAATAGAAAAGGAGGACAATAAAATTGCTTTCCATTTTGTGGCAGCGCCGGCGTGACAATGAAAACACTTTCCAGTTATTTGAATGCCAATGCAGCATAAAACTCGGATCTCTACCTTTCCCCACCTGTCCTCAGCTCCGCCTAACGACGCATTAAAGGCGGGTGGAAAGCCCTGGAACTAGAACAACAAACAATACAGCCCCAGGGTCACGAAGTACTGCTGCTCGAGCGAGTGCCCCCAAGAAATTGAAAAGCAGAAAGGGGAATTATTCGCCTAAACGAGGAGTTCTCTGTCCTGCTGAAAAAGGATGCTCCTACGGGCAGTAAGCTCTCATTGAAAATGATTTCTGCGAACTCGTGCCAAAGAATATTTTCTTTAAAGAAATATGTAAGAGAGACTTTTCATATATCGAAATAAAATTGTATCTTTTTGTAAATTACAAAAACATCCCATTTTAATGGTTACATTTTCAAGGAGTACATTTTTCCTCATTCTTCTCCCGAATACCAGTGTTCACTGTGCACACGTAGAACAACAAGACGCTGTCCTCAAAAACGAAGAACAATTTTCCGCGGCATATCAATTGCGAACACCCGGTTAGCGGTGCCAAGCCAAGCGGGACTCGCCGTCGACTGGCAAGGATGAATGCCAGCGGCAGACGCGCGTGATTTGTCGCCCGACTGCCGCCAGGTAAGCCCTCGCACACGGATACGTGCACGGGTCTATCCCAAGCCAAAGGACTTCGCCGGAATCCTGTCGGTGTTCGTAGTCCAAAGCCTGGGCCATAAATTGCGGTCTCCAAATGTGCGATACGTGCGTTTCCGCCGACGGGCAAAGTCCCGAAGGGAAAAGCCACTCTGCCTCGCCACAGTTTTTGCAGTCAATAAAAAGCTTGTTCCAAGTGCATTAGCATCTGCCAAAGCAAGTGAATTGTCTGCCAAAAAATACGTATTTTTTTCTTCCTGGCAGATTTAATTAAGAAAACAAGGGGAAGCTGAGCTCAGTAAAGAGAAGGAAATACCCAACTTAGTTAGTTGCAAAAGTGCAATGTAGCAGCCCGCCTCTGGGACGAGTTTCGCTTAAACTTACAAAAAGGTAAAGCTAAGAAAGAAAATAAAATAAAAAAACTCCTTCGATAGGGGGAAATGCGATGATACGGGAACCAGGTAATCAGTAATTGGTGTTAAAGTTCACCTGAGACTTAAGTAAAAAGTAAAGGAATGCTCAAAAGGAAAAATGTCTAGACAATTCCTAATAAGAACAGTTAGAACATTAGATTAAAATTAGGAAAGCTATAAATTTATATTTCCAAAGGTCTAAGAACCTTAACCTCATCGCATAACCCTTTTACCGAAGGACTCTTGCTAGTTAAAAATACATATATAGAAAACTATTCACTCACATCATTCTGGTGGCATCTCTTTGCCGTACCGATTCGTCCCGATTAAGCACCTCGATGATCATCTTTCGTTCGTTCTCGGACAGATTCTCCAGGACCTGGGATGTTGCCACCGCCAACTCTGGTCCCAGGGCATCGATGGTGTCCACTGGTATCCGCTCCACGCTCGTCGTCTCACAGCTGCTGCCCATGCTGCTGCCGTGCAGATTATACTGTACTCCGGTTCCCACCGATGACATGGCACCGCTCATGCCCAGATTCATGCCCAGGTTCATACCACCGACGCCCATGCCCATGCTCCTGCCTAGGTTCATGCCGCCACCAACGCCCCCGCTCATTCCCAGGCCCGAGGTTGCAGCTGTGCCGGCGGTGTTGGGGATTGTGGTGCCACCGCTGCCACCGTACTGCATCATGTTGTTGCTGTTGGGCTCTCCGGACGCCGCCGCTGCTGCCGCTGCCGCTGCCGCTGCTGCTGCTGCCCGGTGCTTGTTGTTGGCAGTCTGGGTGGGAGTGGCTGGGAGGCGGGCACTGCGTCCACTTGACATGCTATACCAATGATTTCCACTGACTGCCCGGGGATTGGGGTTTCCAGACTCGGCCTCGCCGCGTGCAGTTGCCGTATGCAAATGGAGCTCGAACTATCCACAGCTGACTTGATAATGTGCGCCCTTGGCCTTAAAATTTGATTTTAATTTTGTGCTGCCTAGCCGCCGAAATGCGCATCATCATGACAGTTGGGCCAATGGATACCTGCAAAAGAGTAGCGAAAAGTCAAATATTTTGTAACTGAATTCTGCAAGCTGCGGTGCATGCAAATTGAAATGTTGGCCTTCAACGAAGGGCATAAATTACGCATAAATCCCTGTGCCGATCTTAGCCGTTGGCTCTTTTCTGTTTCCTGGGTGCTGTCCTTCCCCCATTCCACAGTTTTTCCCTATTAAAATGTTAAATTTTGAGGCAGAGACCGATATCGATGGCCAGCATTCGTTGCATACTTCAGGGCAAAGCATGTGCTGCTTTACAGTTTTAAATCAATTTATTTATTCAGGGCTTTTTCGGGGTTAAAGACAATGAATAAAACGTTTAAATTATTTAAATAAATATGTGGACCACAAAAGGAATGTGTCAGAATGTTCAATCTACAATTTAAATAAATATATGCATGAATTTAAAAGCTAGCAGTGATTGTACTTGAAACTTCTAATCATCGTAATAGAAAATATTTTATTTATTTTGACTGGCAACTCTTAAAGCGTCATAACATTAAACATTAAAATTCGGATTATTTTATAACTTTGACTCGCAACTTACTTTAATAAAATGCATAAAAGCTAACATTATTTTTTAACATTGCTTCAAAAATGTAACAACTGAATACTTTGATTTGAATGTCAAATTGTTCATAGCACAAGCGCCACTCTATAAATTAGCCAGTAAGGTTTTCTGTTAAGAGTAGGTTGAGTTAAATATATTTTAAACATTTTAAATTCTATTTTATTTCACAGAATTTTCATTTCATATTTATGTACTTAAACGATGCGTTGAAGTGTAAGATTTTCTTCGAATAAAATATGAATATATTTGTCAGTTAAGCGCTCGTGAAAAGGTTCGAATAATGCATTAATATTCACTCGTTTTTCAAATATATGGTAAGTCAATGTATTGGAAAAATAAATAAAATAAGTGTCGGCACTGACAACTTAGTATAAAAAATTTTATTTTATTTCACAGAATTTTCATTTCAAACTTATTTACTTAAACGATGCATTGATGTGTAAGAATTACTGCAAAAAAAATATTAATATATTATATTTGTCAGTGAAGCGTTCATGAAACGGTTCGAATAATGCATTAATATTCACTTGTTTTTCAAATAAATGGTAAATCAATGTATTGGAAAAATAAATAAAATAAGTGTCGGCACTGACAACTTAATATAAAAAAGGGGCATAAAAACCTTGGCAAATTTATATTTAAAAAATGTTTCACGTGTTTTTGCCGGCAGGCCACATAGCTTGAATTAATATTCTCACTTTTCGATTTCGCAATACAATTTTATAGATATTCCATCAGCTTCTGGACGGGATCACGAACAAGCTGGGCGGAGTGACACAGTTTTTCAGGCTCAACATGGTGCATAAGCCATAAATACACGAAATGATTAATTGAATATTGAACACGTCGCCATGTGGCTGACGTGGCACACACGCATCCATTCACAGCCTGAAACATTTTGAAAGGGGAAACCCCTCGAAATTACACAAATATCGATGCGTTACATTACGTGTACGGAGTGTGCACACAGTGGATTGCGTGGTTTGCGGCGGAAATACAAAGAAAACAAACGCACAAATTTACGCTCCGCACTTAGCTTAGATTCTAGATACATTATACATGGCCGTGGGGGTAAATGTGTGTAATACACACACGCGATTTGTTGTGTTTGATAAGGTGTTTCGGCTACAATTAAGTTCGTTTTACCATGGCAAACACTTTGGCAGCGAATTTTCCAGGAAAATTCATTAAGCTGAAAGCTTGTATTAACCGAATCAGAAATTAAACTCAAATGAAAACTCAAATCATAAACCGGATTGTTATGACATTTCATTAAGCAGTTATGCTAACGTAATAATTGCTTAATTTGTATGTCAATACATCAATTAAACGAATTAAATGACTGGCTATTGATTATTATTCACGGTAAATACCAGCTTAAAATATAAATATTAAAACATAATGAAACCCTTAATTGTATTTTGTTTTTTGATTGCCATACGTGCACTTCGAGTTAATATTTATTGGAAAATATTGAAACGACATATAAATTACCATAAAGAAATAGAACTTATCTTTTAAATTTTAAAGATATTAAATAACTGCTTGCTGTGAAATGAACCAACTAAAGAAAGAAAATACCGCAATAACAATATGCAATCCAGAACGCTATTTTATGAGAAAATTAAATCATATAACGAACCTCCGCCATTTTATAGCAACTTTTTATGACTTGCAGAATCGCATTCACGTTTTTTTTTTACATCATTCTCCAGGATATTGCTTTGCGAACAACAGAATTTCATTATGGGCCTATAAATAAAATGCATCAAATGTGGCCTGTTTGCCTGATGACGGGGCTGCCAGTGATGATGAAGAGATCCCAGGGCTTGTTGCGGTACAACAAAAAACTCGGAAAAATTAAAAAATGTGGAATATCCGCATGGACTTAAAATCTGAATCAATTTTAATATATTTTATATTTATACATAGATCGATCAGAAAGGTATGTTTATTAAATTTACAACAAATAACTGGGAATATCAAACTTTGATTTCTACCTAATGTTATCATTAAAAAAATACTTTTAATCTTTTAATTTATAAACGTCCTTATTTCTAACAGCATCCCTCAAATTTCTTTATTATATTATTTTTCATTTCTTGGAATTTATTAATACCTTGTACCTAGTCCAGGTAAAAACCACACAACTTTTACCATCACTGAACCTTTGGCTGCCTGTCGCCGGCAGAGCAACCTGTTACTGGCATCCAGGTGGAGAAGAGGAGACCTCGTGGGTTCTGTGGAGGCGTTTAAACAAAAGGGCCCACTCTCTCCTCCTTGTTCAATTTAATTTCCCTGAATAGTTCGAATGCGACTGGGTGAGCAGCGGCAACAGTCAAAAGACATTTAAATGACAATGACAGTTCTACAGTGGCGGCCCAGAGAAGGACAAAGGCGATGCTCGGATGGCGACGGGGCTTCCTGGGGGAGTGGCATGCAAAGTCCAACAGTTTTATCGACTTTATGTGTGTGCACACACAAATTCACACAGACCCGCAGGCACACACACTCGCTAAGGCAACTTCCGACATGGCTGACAAAAGCTGTGTAGGTGCAAAGGCTCAAAAAAAAAATGGAAAAGAAAAACGAAAATAGAAAATTGAAAATGTCATAAAGCTACGCCAGGATACGGCAAACACAGCAAGAAATTTGGTTAAAGTCAAATATTGCGCCTACTACGAAATATATTAATGTTTAAGTCTGTATTTATTCACAAAAATGGTTAACAGATGTGAAAAATAATCCCCTAAAAGTATATCCTTTTCCTTTCCTTTTTTTTTCTTCAGTGGATGTGTGTATCCGCGAAACAGACTGGCAGACAGACGTTCCGGACTAGGGGATATGCGATAGCTGCGCCTGCAAAGCAGCATCAATCGCGCTCCGCTGGCGCTGCTGGAAGATGAGAAATCCCCCTCGTCCCGCCAATATCCTGCGTGCTCCTGATGGATGCATCGCATGTGCAAAGCTGCCGCTCGGCTGCGTGAGGTGAAAATGTAATTAAGCATTTGACGCTGCCAAGCGGTTTCGAGTTGCACAGTGTAGCGCTACCTAATGGAATTTATAGATTGTATTGGGTAAATATTCTCAAGAAAACCCTTCTGTATATTTTCTATTTAATATTCTAAGGGAACCAAAATATAATTTTCCTTTCAGGTGCATCTATAAATTATAAATTTTCAATTTTCTACCATCTTAGTTGGACCACAGTTGTACGTACATAAGTCAGCCCACGTTGTCTTATTGGAAATATCAGAAGCAAAATGAAAGGAAAACGATGCATCTACGTGCAGGATGGCGACGTCTTGTATGGCTCACTTTTTAATTTACACTTGCTGAATTTTTAATGATGCATGTGCCTTCAGTGCGTATACGTAATGTGAAAAGGACCTGAAAACGTACCGTCAACCACCGCCACGGCGCACCCTTGCACGCACAAGGGGTGAAGATGAGTGAGGAAGTCTCTTTTGTAAGCCAGATCCAAATACCAAATACTTACTGCTTAGGGACTGCCAGGCAACGGCTATTTTTAGAGAGGAAAATCCATTGAGACGGGCAGACAAAGGCGAGGGCTTCCGGAATACAGAGCCGATCCTGGTAATTGAATTTGACTCGGCACAACGACAATCAATACGGAGACAGGGGATGTCACAGGAAGGCCACGACGCCTCATCCGGCTAATGGTTTAGTGTTGTTCCCTCGATTTGACCAGTTGAATGTGAGATTAAAATGCACATTGCGCATACGTCACGTTGGACGAGCATGAAATACTCGAAGTGCAGGAGCTTGTCATGCATAAACAAAGTGAAACCCGGCCAAACAGACAGAGCCAAACAGTATCTGGGCTTCGATCTGTGCAAACAGAAAGCAATCCATGGTCAAAGCCAACTTCCGGAGAATGGACAGGACCTGTCGAAGGACACTAAAGACTATGGCAGTAACATCAAAAGATGAATATGCAACAGAGTGTCAGGGATAAGGACAAACAAAGCTCTGGGAATCAAGGGCACAGACAAGTCAATACCAGGAAACGTTCTGGTTAAAATATACAAAATTCTAAGAAACAATATTGAACATTTAAGGTCTGAGATTTTTATAAAATGAAAGATTTGTACATAATTCTACCTTAAGATAAATTTAATACAAGCACAAATAATCTATACTATATATATCCAATAAATAAATTTGACACAAATTCGCAGGAAAATATTGTAGTTTTGACAACTCCTTCCATGATTGCCGTTACGCCGTGCTGTCTGAGTGGCTCATTGGCCAAGTCGACACATGAATTGAGCTCACATACCCACCCAGTGTAATCAATGTCAAAGTGTCGCTTAAGCGACTACACAAAAAGTCAGTCCATGGAATAAAGATAGATATGAGCCGCGCAGGAGGAGAACCCGGACCAGAACCAGAACCAGTACCAGAACGAGGACGAGTGAGTAGTAAACCTGTGAGTGTGCGTATTTCCGCTGCGCTTGTCTAACCCCCGACCCCCAGTAACGCCTTAAGCTCTGCTTGGTGGGGGCATATATTACTATAAAATAAGCGTCGAGCTTGACTACAGAAGAAGTACTGGCTAAAGGCAGGAAAAGCGACAGGGAAATGGGGGAAAGTCTCGTTACACGCTCGGTACGTATGTATGAACATTAAGTGTCTAACTTGCCGGTGTCAAGTGCTTGTCGACAAGGTTGTCGCTCTGGTTCACAATATTGACTATTCGGAGAAAGACCAGACGCCAACGGCGAAGGGGGTTTTTCGGCGAACGGGGGGGAAAGCGCCAGGCAAACAGTGTGACAAGTGGAAAGTCATTTGTTTTTCGGCACAGGATTCTGGCCCAAGGGTTCACGAGACCCTGCTGCTGCTTTCTGTCATCGTTTAGAGGCTTAATTTACAGCTGTCGTCCAGATAATACTACTAACACAAAATGGCAATAACTCATTGTGTACACATCAAATCTGAAATTTTTCTTAAAGCAATTTATTTTTATATATTTAAAGAAAACTTAAAATATTTAAATGTAATTGCATTATTTAGAGAGAATAAATCTGTTGCCTCTGGAATTCTCTAGAATTTTGGGGTGCTATTAATTTTATGGCTTATGTATAATCCTAGACTTTTATCAAAGCCTTGGGCAAGCACCTTAAATTCGGGGAATTTAAGTTGAAATTTGTTTATAGAAATTGAAAGCAAACTTTAACACTTGGATTTATAAACGAAAGAATTTCGAGTATAAAAAGAAAATTATAAAGACATAATCGGGCTAATTAAATAATCTTAGCAGATAATCTTGTTAAGTATTTACCCGAGTGATGGATAAATATTTAATAACAGCCTTAAAATTTACAAAATTTAGAAATGTTAAAAATGTGTTGAATGTGGTACGAACTTAATAAAGACCAAAGACCCAGAAATCCAAAATCGTTTTATAAATTATTCCCTTGCTTAATTTTAAATGAAATGCTTTCGTCGGAAGATATATTTTTTATTTCATCGGCTCCCAAGTTCAGACCGAGTTCAAAATTAGAACATCGATTTTGTGTCAATGAACCGTTCGCCAAAAAGCCAAAGGTAAACCCGAAGCCACTACCAATCTACCAATGATGAAGGGACAGGTCCCAATACCACAAGCAGCCACTTACGTGACTGTTCGCCTGCACCACGGCCCCACATGCACTGATTAATAATTAAACCGCATAAATACTGGCCTAAGCAAGACCGAAAAACATCTCCAAGGAAATCTACGGCGACAACAAATCGAAGGCAATTCACATACAAATTACGGACATAAATATTTAAGAAGTGCAACTGGTTCCGGCCGAACTTCGATTTGCGAGCTTACACGCAGAAAAGGAAGTACTAATAAATTTCGAAAATATATGTATAAAATAATACAAATTAAGTTTTGTACTATAAACCTGGCTGAGGATTTTGAATTTCATTGTATATTTATTTAGTTAAGGTATCCCCCTTTTCTTTCTGTGGCCCAAGACAGCTGTAAAGTTCAAAGCCTGCCGCACAAACTGTGAAAAAAAAAACCCGCACAAAGGCAACCCCAAACCACTTAGCATATATGATATTCATCAAGAGGAAGTAGAGAGAGTCCCGTGTACATGTAGGGCACTGCACATGGTCAGGAGGATGCGCTGAGCCAGGAATAAGGGCTGTCCCCCACCACTGCCATTTATTATTGTGTGCGGACGCTTGTGGCAGGGTGCGTGGCTGTGTTTGTGCAGCGGTTTCTGCGGTACACGGGTCGTATGATTTATTTAAAATAAAAAGGACAAGCAAGCCCAACACCGCTGCGGAAAGTAAAGCAAACACAAGTAGGTCAGAGTGTGCACAAATGAGCAGATGTGCCAGAAGGATGAGTGGTTTGTGAACGGAAGAGGCATCCTAGGGAAGGGTTAAGCCGTTGACAATTATTCTTATTGTTCTAAGGACCGATGGAGTCCTTTTAATCATCAGCGCTGAACCGCAAAGTGTGAAAATAAGAACGAAATGCACATGTTTGATGGAATGGAATGCTTGAAAATTAAATAATTAATTAGCACTAATGAAACCGCATTATCTAAGCTCATTCAACTGTGCTTTAACAAGAAGAATTACAATTCCTGGCAAATAATCGCCTTTGACTGGGAAATATAATTAGAAATATGTTCACAATGCTATTATCTTCAAAAGTGTTGATTTTTATACAAAATTCCTCATGCAGATATGACAGCTGTAGTTTAATTTTCCTTTATTTAATTTATATCATGACCCTCAAAGGTAAACTTTTCAATTTAATAAAATAGAAGCTCCAATTATTTATCGAATATTATTAAAATGTCAACTAAACTTGATATGGATAACAATTAAACGATTAAATAAAATTGTAATTGCAAATTAATGTGGCGGAAAATGTATTTGTTTCTCGCATGGACTCCATAAAAATTTACGGGCTCTGAAAGGTGTAACAATAAAATTTCAAATAAAATGGCGGCAGCAAGAGCAGCGGCTAAAAAGAGTTCAGATACAATGGGAAAGGGCTTTACGATGACTGACATTTTCTGGGAAAATGTTTATGCATTAGTTCGGCACAAAAGCCAGCCATCCAACCAGTTAATGGTCCAGTCGGCAGCGAAGGCCAGGACAGCGCCAGACAACCCTCCCTGCCCTGCCTCACAGGACATGTGCCGGCCAATCGATGGGAACATAACCAAATCGCATTAATTACGCTCCAACAATTGTTGCGCCACAAAGCTTAAACGGCGATTATGGGTAACTCGATGGGTGGACGTGGACGTAGTCGGCCAAGAAGGAGCTGGGTGGGGTTGCGGAGCTTAAACCATGGCTAACTGTTGCTGGCCAGGCCGAGATTCACTCCCAACCCGTGCCCGCTTGTTTGGCGCTTAAACAATTTCCGGCATTGAAGCCATTTGTTGCTACATGTGCAGCGTTTAATTAAATGACGAGCTTTCGATGTATCTGTATATGTATGTGTGTGCCCTGGGTCTGTATCCTGGCATTTGCATTCACCACCCACCTGCACTGAGCGGAGATTTTTTTCACTGGAACTAGAACTGCGCAACGGGTTCTTAGAAGACCTATTAACTCTTTTTTTTTTCATTGGGACAAGTAATTAAATGCAGACTGTTCCGGGGAAACACGTTCAACAATTAAAAAGCCAAGTCAAAAGCCATTCTAAAGCACTTAGTTAAATCAGAAAGTTCTCAATAAAATTAAATTCTCTTGTCATTTTTAACTTCTGAAAAGAAACTCTTTAAAGGTTGTTACACCTACTTGCTCCCAATTTTCTACAGTGCACGACAGCGAAGATGGCAACAACTTGGACTGCAACCGCCATTGATTTGTGTCTATATTTGCTCATTTCACCAACCGACCGCGCCGAGCCACATTAGCATAATTATGAGGAAGGGGCAGGAGGCAGGAGGCAGGAGCAGGACTCTATTGCCAATGCCACAATGAAAATTACGTGTCCGTGCTGTTTACTGGGCCGAGATGGCGAGCGTGGGAGCAGCCGAGTCCAGCAGATTCCCAGCTATGTATAATTTGTATTAAACGAAACGGGGTCAATGTTATGCGAAATTCGCACAGTGCCATCGCAGCTGTTGATGAGACTACAGCTTCTGCTCCTTACCATCCTTGGACACCCAGCTGGCTGTCTTATTGGGGCTTCTGTGGCTTTAAGTTCAAGCACTGGAAAAATTTCAAAGACTTTGTCCAAAGACAAGGACTTAATAAATTAAGATTAAAGTTCAGAGTATAATTGCAAAAAGTTTTGAGGAAGACAAAAGGGAAACCAACCCAACCTTCAGGATGCGGAAATTGAACTTAATTTTAGCACTACACTTAGTTTTTTTTTTGCTGTGCTCTGACATCGCAGCGAGTCATTAACGTGTGCAAATATTTGTGTGTGTGTGTGGGAATGGGTGTGCGGGTGTGTTACACTTGGCTGGCATTAGTGTGAAGCTGCCGGAGCGTGGCCAGCTGCCATTTTTGGCCAGAAGGTCAAAGGTAGCTGGCTGCCTGGCTGCCTGCTCAGCACTCCTCCGTTATGACTCGGCGGCTCCTTATGATCAAGATGAATGTGTAGTATGCGAGAGCCCGAAATTATTTACTCAGTGTTCGGTGGGCAAATATTGAATTGAAGAAGCCACAAATGCACACGTCCTCAATTTGTTTGAGCTTCACCAGGCACCAGGCACCAGGCAGGAGGCAAGAGCAACGATGACAGATGGCACGAGTTCGGTTCGGTTCGGTTGAGCCGAGCTGAGTGTGGCATCTAATGAAAGTGCCAAATGTTATTTCTGATGAGCTTTGCTGAAAATGTGGGTCTTATAACAATAAAAAAAAATGTAAATATCAACAAGATGCTCCTGGGAATATGGCAAACATTGGGTGGAAAAATAACCACATAAAAGCTTCTCATATTGTGAACATATTTATTTTCATGAATAACATAAACAACAGTTTTCACTTCACGATGAAAAGATATTTCAAACGAGGTACAAGCGGACTATATATTATTTACTATATATAACAAAACCAGTAATACCTGTGGGAGAAAGCTTATAACTCAGCGTTAAACGCTACTCCTTTCAGCTTATTTGTAATATTTTGCTAATTACTTTGTACATGTTCATGTATTTTTAATTTTATTAAAGGTTTATTAATAACTTCAATACTTGACAATCAGTTGTGATTGGTTTTTTATTTGTTGAATTGTTAGTTTTTAATAAAATAAAATGAAATGAACATTAAAAAAGGGATACCAACTTGTACGCAATTTCATTTCCTGCGGTCTCAATTAAATTTTGTTTGTACTTGTATTTCGTACTTTATTAAATTAAATACATTTGTACTTCCCCTTTACAATATTAATGTTTACTTTTTCATTTAATAAATATTTTACAATAAGTGTTTAATTTTATCAATCGTTTGGTAACCACAATTCCGAGGTAGAACCAGAGAAAAATGATGAACAAGTAAATACGTGCCAGATTAATTTAACTGTGGTTGAAAATAAATATTAATAGAACAATGAGTAAACTATTTTTATCTTTTGTTCGTAAAATCCAGTTTGATGTAGGAAAAGGCATTTACTTCCCATTTCGACAGGACAAACTTGCCTGTTTCTTAATTTAAAAGACTCGTGTGAAAGTGATAACCGAAGCCCGCCTTAATCTTATGAAATATTCAGAATTCGTATATTCTTTGCCTATCCTTGTTAGACATCAATCAACGCGACCGATTTATCATGCGAGAACGCTTTAAGTTTTAATAAACGGGCATCGCTATAGGAAACTGAACATTCCGTGTCCTGTACGGAGACAAGCTGAGTCACCTCCCCTTGGACTCATTAGCAAACACTCCTGGCACTTTGTCCTCTCGACTGCATCAAATTATTCCCCAACAATTTGAGGTCCTATCCTTGGCTGGCTATGTGCCAGGATATGGATACAGGAATGCAAAGTTTTTATGCCCGACAGCGATGTCATTACCAAAGGGACCTGCTACGATACAATGAGTTTCTCTTTTCTTTTCTTCAATTTTTTTTTTCGGTTGCCGTCCCCTCGTTACCCCTCCTCCTGTTTGAGGCCCGAAAACTTTTTTGTAAAATTTCAATTTTGGTGTGTGTCTGCCCCTCGTCCTGCAAACTCATAAATCAAAATGTCTGCGCAAACAAAAGCCCCAAAAATGCCCCTAAAAAGAATCTGGTGGAAATCCGGCCAAAATGTCAGACTGTCAGTCAGCCGGATTCAGCCAGTGAGTGGCCACCATATGCGTCGAGGTTATCCATCGGCCCACAATCAATTAAATCCGTTGAAATAAGCAACCAGTTGCATGCCAGGATCCATTTCGAGCGATTAAGCAAACATAAAAGGACGCCTGAAAGCCTGCGGCAAAGTGCATGCGAAACCCTTTTAAAACAGGAAGAGCTGGCTGGCAAAGTGGGCTAAAAATTCGTTGACTTGTTGCCTGGCTAAACAAATATGCACACAATTTAGAAGATTACTTGTGGATGCGGGACGCATCAATCTTTGAATGTCACCGAGCACGAGAGGAGTCGCCGGGGGAAAGTTACGGCGGGCAAAGTATCGCCTGATCCATTTAGGGAGGATTTTCCGAGAGGAGACTGGGACAGAGGAGTCGTCATAAATCCATGTCAGCTTATAAAAAAAAAAATAAAAATACACACGCCAAGCGACGACAGCTCTTTAAAAAGTCGTTTAGCCAGCAAATAAATTTGCCAAACTGCAAATTTGATGAATGTTGGCGGTTCTGGGGAAAGCCAAAGCCAAAGTACGCTGGAAAAACAAGAAGCTTTAAGCAACTACACAGTGCAAAGATAAATAGAGAATAAAGGATATGCAGGGTTAGTTTTTTAGAGATTTACTCTTTAATATAAAGGTTTTTGTTGACAGACTTTATATGAAATATTTACAGCATAGCTATTAACATTGCCATGTTTTAAGGTTTATTTCAAAGTTATCCATATTTTATAGTTTAAATAAAAACATACTTTATACCATACATGATTTTATTACCTAAAGATTAACATAATTTACAGCTTTTTATTTCTAAAGTCCTTTTGCTAATAGTTCCATTTATATTCAAATTAAAATAAATGTATTCTTTTTTTTCTCTCAATTCTCTCACATTTTCTGTAGATATTTCCATAATCTATTCTTAATAATTCTTCCTAAGCCTCCACAAAAATAATATCTTCTGAGGCATATTTTCCTCGCATCAAAAAATAGTTAAACTCCACAATTTATGACCGAATAAATTTCTTCATTTTCCGAAATGAGATACGTGTTTTGTTTGCTATCTGCATATTTTATTATTGGGTTTATATTAAATAATAATTAGCAAACGAAACCGAAACGACCGACCGTTCTCGATGGCGAAATGGCGGCCATCATTACGGCCGCCGAATGGGGGAATCAAATTATTTATGCTCAACTAACATAATCACATTCGGGGGAAGCGAAAAGGCCGCAATTATCCCGGCCTCGTCTGGAGGCTCTCTCGTCCAAGTGGAACTGGGACTGGTCCGGGGCGAAGAAGACTGGCATTGTCATCTGCGCCGTCACGAGTGTGTGAGCCCGGTGCTTGGTGCCTGGATGCAATAAAAATGGAAATTCATTTCGCTGCCTCCGCAGAATGCTCACTTGAGTGGCGCGATGCCAGCCAGTCACTAATGATTAAATCGATATCTATATCTGGTTCTGTTCATCTGGGCCGACGCACAGCTGTCAGATCCTGTGAACCCGTCATGCCTAGGGATCCTCTTACTGAAATTGATTGGACCACTTTTTCATGCTCCCCGGGCAATAGTTCTGACCCTAGCAGGCCAAAGCAATTAGAAGTCTAACTAACTAATTTTGTAAGAAAATATATTTTGAAAAAGTTGATTTTTACTGAAAATATTATGCAAAGCTTTTGTCCCGCATTAGTTTAGGAATTTTATTGTTTCAAGTTATGCAAGTAATGCTGCATGTTGCATACCAAATCCCAAAATCAATCAGACAAAAAGCTAAAAACCCAACGAAAATATTTACTCCTGGCATTGCTGTTAACAAAAAAAAAAAAGAGGAACAGGAATGCGGAATGCAAAAATTGTTAAAATTTTAATGCAAAGTGTTTTGCCGAACCCGCTGTTTCCTGCTGATTCCGCTTGGTTCCTTGCCATTCCGAAGCACGATGTGAAAAATGTCACGTCAAGCCGAGCGACATTGTGACAATTTGATTATTTCATGTCAAAGCGAACGAACGAGCTGGCACACACACACAGCTTCCTTTTATGCATATTATATTACACAAACAAAAGGCGGAAGAGGGAACGGCAGCCACAACAAACCCACAAACATAAACAAACACAGTTGACTCGTCGTGGCTTTAAAAAATTGTTTGCTCTGCGGCCAGAATCTCGATGGAAGCGCCGTTTCATTTGCATGCCTGGCATCTCGGGGCCACGCGGCGTATGCGCAATTTTTGCCTGCTTAATGCATGGCGAAGTCCTAGCTGGAATAAATTGAAGCCTACTGTTAGGCATTCCTTTGATTTAGCTCGCTTCCCCTCCCTGCCCTGCCCGTTGGTTATTCGAGCAAGCATCTAAATATTCATATGGCGGAAATTAAAAAAAGAAACGCAATCAGAAAAAACACAAACAGCAAAATGAATAAGTCTGTTTCGGCTTGTGTTACACACGCATACAAAGGATAACTGAATTTGGCAAACAAAAGTGAAAGTTTTCAACTAGCTGCCAGTCCGCAAGAGTGTGCAGCCAGAGTTTCCCATTTTAATCTAATTTAATGTTGCCTTTATTCGCACCCAGGACAGTCGGCCATAAAGTCCTGTGGTAGTTTATTTTTAAACTTTTAGTTTTACATGCACACAGCCGTAAAAGTTGCGCCTCTGCAGTCTATCTTGCACGTGTAATTAACACTAAAATAGATTTGCAAACTGGAATTTGGCCAAGAGAAATATTTTTCCAGTTTATAGTTATAGTTGGCCATCAAATTGGTCGCCGGAGTCGAAGTAAACCCCAAGCCGCCACCCCAAAAGAGTTTTCATTTTGCGCTGGAAAAGCGGTTTGGTCCTGACAGCTAAGGGTTCGCTTTAAGGAGGAGCAGAGGCAAAAACAGGAGCTACAGCAGCATAAAACAGCCGCAGGAAGCTCTCTCTTCCCCAGGTGGGAATTAATAAATCCAAGTTCCTTTCCCATGAAATGTGTACTCAGGTTCACTGCTCTGGCGAGCTATTCACTCAATTCGTTGGTCTAGTGTGACTTCATTTATAAGCCAGTAGAGGCTGAAGCCTCTGTGCTACAGTAATTAGGGCTTAATTAATGTGAAAATCGATTGCGCTGCAAATTAACTCTGAACTCTACTCCACACATATTTTTGGAAAACATTTTTGGGCCTGGCCTTTGTTTTTCATGGGCGTGCCGTGGCAAGCAGATTAATCATTAGTAAGTGCAAATTGTAATTAAAATAAATCAGCCGTTAAAGCACAAATGCCAACAAAGGCAGGCCGATCTCTTCAATTTTGATTCGCCCCCGGCACTTCTATGTGTATCTTTGAATCTCGAAATTTGTGTATCTTTGTATTCACAGCAAACAATGGGGAGTGGTTTGGTGGAGGTTTGGTAATGGGAAAACCTAGCCAATAACAGGACTGGATTATTCGAATTTGCACTATTCAATTTAATTCAATGCAGCAGCACTAATGCCTTTGTTTCTGTCTTCATTGAAAACTAATTAATTTGTATTCCATTACACAGACATTCTGGCATACGGGTTACAAGAACGTTCATCAAGATTTCAAAATTCAGTCCTTGAACTACTTAAAAATTAATTTAAAATCTTCATAAAATTCAAATGAATCTATGTGGTCTTATTTTAGCTATCTTTTAGTTTAGTCTTTTTGTATTCGGCTTCGAAATTATGCCATGAAGTCAATGCACTCTTATATTAAGCACGAAATATGATTTTTGCCTAAAACCACATTTTATATTTAACTTAATCCTTGTCTAGTAGCTCTCTAGCAAATGGAAGCGTAGATTGTAATTTTGTAATTACAAGAGGAATGCCAATGGGATTTCCGAGAAGCATTTGACCAAGGGGCCCAGCATGGGGCAATGAAGAAATCAAATCAACTGAATAATTCATGGAACACACGAAGACCCAATGGCACAGATGGAAATACAAATTTAAAAGGCTACCTACTACGATGGCCAGTAAAAGCTGCCCCAACAGCTGATGGCTTTCCCAAGTCACAGGAATGCGAACAAATCTCTTGGAGACTTCAAATTACAAGGATAACACATTTCACTGGGTCGTCCGTTTTTGGGTTGAAAATGATAAATGTCCTTTTATTAACTTCGGCCCATTTAAAGCGAACTCTCCCCATGGACTCAAGCAAATTCCACAACAAAAATATTAAAATTCTCTTTAAGCTTAAAACTTTTGCTGGAAAAAAGTGTAAAATATGTAAAGTCCAAGTAAAACCGGTTTTCACTGCACTTCCTTGAAAGTAAATAATGCAAATATCCGTAAACGAAAAGTAATACAAATAAAACAAACACAATGCAAACCGTTTGCCGCAAGACTGAGCTGAGCAAAAAAAAATATATCTAAATAAAACTTGGGGCCGACAGCATCTGCAACTCATCAGACGATTTTAATCAGAACAGGCAAACACGGAGTAAAAAATATATAAATATGTACACAGAGAGAAGCATAGTAAAAATGCGGATTTAAGGACTCTTAGATCTGAAGATGTACTCTCTAAAATATCCATACTTTATACTTTAAATTCACTTGTCAATTTTAAATCTCGTTTTCCCAATATTGAAATATGAGTTTTAATCAGAAATTCATCTAATTTCACCTACATTTTATATTCAAAACACATTAAAGTATCTTAATATTTATGTTTAAAAAAGTCAACAATTTCTTCTCTCTTTCAAAACCATAATATTTATTCTCTGTTTATGCTTTTGTGTAAAAAGGATCCCAGCGTGGCACAAATGCAAATGGCAGGGACAAAAGGCAAGAAATGATTACGATTATGGTCGTAAATTCATATAGCCGGAGCCACATGAATATTAAGTGCGCGAAGGCAACAAACTTTTCCAATGAAAATGTGCAGACAATTAAAACTTTTCACTTGCCTCCTCCTACTTCTGGCGGGCACACTCAGTCGATGGGGTTTTGCAGGCCCGAAACTAACGCGCTAATTGTTTCCTAAGTGATGCCAAGGA
This sequence comes from Drosophila truncata, assembly GCA_008042515.1. Taxonomy (NCBI): domain Eukaryota; kingdom Metazoa; phylum Arthropoda; class Insecta; order Diptera; family Drosophilidae; genus Drosophila; species Drosophila truncata. Next base: position 38,604 of record VNJQ01001226.1, on the reverse strand, counting down.
ACGGAATTAACATATCAGCCGTGCGTGCGTATTAAGCAGCCGCCTCCTTGTTGGCCAGGAAAGGTGCCAGATACCAGGGAGCAGTTACCTTTTGGCCTGGCTCGAATGCCGGCGCGAACCGCGAACGAGGCAATTTATTCAACAAAGAACCGAACCGAACGAGGCAATTTCTAGAGCCGAGTGTTCCGAGCGAACCGAGCACGGCAAAGGACATCTGCGTTATGAGCGGACCACCGGGAACCAACTGCCAGGAATGCCAGCCTCGCACAACTTGGCCACTCGGCTACGCTTCGGCTAACACACACTAACACGCACCCGGGATAGGATGTGCGTGTGGTGTGTGGTTGGTTGTGCGCGGCAACTGTTGCTCTTTTTTCAAGTTTATTGGCTCACAAGTGTCAAGGGAAGTACGTATTAATGGCAACGTGTTGCAAGGAGCAGTGCCAGCAACAGCTAGCGAAAAGCGCAGTAGATTTCGCAGTTAGCAGTGCGTGAAATAGTAGTAGATGTAGCCCTAACAAAGGCAGTGGGTCCAAAATGTAGGAAATTATGGTAAATAAGGAAACAATTAATTTAAAATTAGAAATTACAATCAACGAATAATGAATGACTAAATGAAATAATGAATAAAGTAATTAAGTAAAATAAATATATAAATACAACTTTTTTATGTAATTTAGTTTATATGCTTCTTAATTAATAATAATAATATTATTATTGGATAAAAGTCCTCGCATAAACTTTATAAAATTGCAAAACTCTACACAAAAAAAAATTCTAAAATACCCAAAAAGCACTAGGTTGACGTTTATCCCTTTATAAGCACTGAGTTCAAGTCAAATATAATAAGTTAATCCTGAAAACAATGGGATTATACTCAAGTCCCTTATCTTTTACCACTGTTTTCCATTTCAATATAGAATGGAATTTATTGTCATAATCACCATAAGAATTTCAAGTATGATAGCACCCCATTACCTTTATAATCCCCCCAGGTATTCCATTAAATATTCCATTCCAGGTGCCCTATTTCGCTCCCCATCGAATGGTAAATCGATACGCTCCATCCATTATTTCCGATATTATGTTTAGCGCCATGAAATTACTTGTAAAATGTTCAACAAGTCTGGCAACATCACAGGTGCAGGTACATCCATGGTAGCTCCTTGTCCGGAGTCCAAGGACCTCACGGCCACATGAATGTATGCACGTGCTGGCGGCCGCAACTGCGGTTTCTCACTCAGCTCCAGCTGTCTGCTGTCTGTTGACCCACTGTGATTGGACGTGGTAAGGCAGGGGCACGCGGGTGGTGTTGGCGGTGGTGGTTTTGGCCCGATGTCTGTTGCGGGTGGGTCGTAAAATGCGAACAGATGAATTAAAGTAGCGCTCGGCCATGGGTCGTAGATAGGTGCAGATGCTTTTTTCCACAAAGCATGCAAATGGGGGATGCAGAGAGAGAAAAAAACGAAAAAAAAATAATAATAAAATATAAACTATCTAGGCACCTATATATAGAGGTTTCTGTTTAAAGTCCCCTTCTTTACTTTGAAAAATATTAAAATTGTATTTCTCCAAGTTCTGCCCTCTTTAATATGAAACAAACCCTACTAAAAAGCCCATGATGAATTTCATTTAAGTTTCTTTACTATTTCGCTGCGTGTACTACCACCACCCTTGACCATCCCCCGTTTGGAAGCTGACGGAAAAACGTAGCACAGTCCCGGGGGCACTGTGTGTCTGCTTGGGTTAACGGCTGTGTGTGCTCCTTTTTCTGTGTGCCAGCGGTCTCCAGCGCGCTTTGCAACTCAATAACTTGTAATTTTCTCGGAGTTTTATGCGCCAGGACAACGACAAATACAACGCCCGTAAATGCCAGCGAATACGCGCGAATGCGCAACGGAAATTGAAGATGAAAGCCAAACAGATAGCAGGCTGGAGACAGGAGACAAAACACAGGACACACGAGACAACATGAGACACCTTAAAGGATGCGTCGCACTGGACCCCCCTTGAAACCTTCGATTGCAGATTGCTCGGCAGCTCGGAAAATCGAAAAATTGTGCAAGCAAAGCGATCTGCGTAGATTCCATAATGTATGCCAGTCACAAAGCGCCCGTGTGCCGTGTGAGAGAATGTCCAGACAATTAGCCTGGTTTATGCCTTTTATATGACGGACAGCAACATACCAGTTAACAGCTTTGATGGCTACCATAAAAGATGCATTCCCAGCTCGATGAAATCTCGTTTATTTGCATTCCGAGACACTTGTAACGACCGCACGTGGATGGCCAAAAAAACTACTAACTAACACGCCGACGGGGGCCAACCGAAATGCCCAAGACACATAAAAAAACGTTCGAACGGGGAAGCGAGAGGAAAACGCGCGCTAGCCGCGTTGTGAACGCGCCAACAACAATCCAGGCACTGAAAACAGCAGCAAACAGCAACAGCTCCTGAAGCTTCACAGGCACCAGAGATACCAGAAGGTCCTGGGCTGCCCAAAACGCGCTCACTCACACGCACGCGGGCGCTAAGAACGGGGCTACGCTGCTCGCTGGCACTGAAAAAAAAAATGTTAACTGACAACATTTGCCACTTTATATCAAATTTAATGCCAATCCAGTTAATATTTAATTTTTTTAAGAAATAATTATGTTTAATAAATAATAATAATTACAAATATAAAATTGTTCTTTTGATTTTCCTTTCATATAAGAACATTTTCCTATTTTAATCCTATTTGATAATTCTAAAATTATATAATTAAAGGTTTTCCTTAACAAATGGCATTCATTATGTACACTTTTTTAGAAATTGACTTTGTAATACATTAATAAATAAATTTATTTTTACTGAGTTAAAAAAATTACGTATACGACTAGGTGTCAAGCTTTTCAAAATTACAATCAACCTTTATATATAATCTTTCTTCTAAATTCAAAGGCCTTTTAGAAATGGTTTCTCCAAGTGATTCTATGCTCCATTGACTCAAATATCGCGGCAACAACAACAACCTTCAGGTGGCAGGGCATTAGGAAAGGCAACAACAACTTTGTCCGGGGACCTGAAGGGTGAGAGAGGAACCATAACTGTTGCTCCGCCATTGAGCGGGAGAGAGTTCCTGCGAGAGAGTAACCCACAGCAAACAAAGCAACCAAGTGAGAGAATGTTAACTGGTGAAAGCGTATTTCCAGTGTTGCCGAGCTGCCCGGGGCTCCCGCCCTCTCTCGCGGGGGAACTGTTGCTCCTTAGCTTTACGCACAAAGCTCCCGTTGGCATAGTTTCGGGGCCACAAGAAAAAGGGAGCTTTTACGAGGGCGTTTGTTTATATTTTCTTCCTTGCCGAGCATGTGTTTTGGCTCGCACACACACACACACACACACACACATATTCGGGCACAATGAATCCTCCGTGTGGCGGCACTTGAAGCCAAGTTATTTTCCTTTTTTTGCCTCTTTTCTACCATTTTTTGTTTGGCCGTCTGAAAAATGACGTTGCTTGACCTCAGTGCCGTCTATTTATGTGAATGCACTGCGAAAAATTTTAAAATTTACGAGATATTAGTATAGAATTTATTTTGATTTACCATCGGAAATAATTTAGATAAAGAGTATTTGAAAATGTATACTTTTTTTATATGTATATAATTTTAAGAATTATATTGCAATAAATTAATCGAATCTGAGATCATTTTAGACTTTATTTTAGTATTTTATTTATTATTATCGTGTGTAACTTTCATTTACCCCATTTTGATATAAAATATCAAGTAGTTTTTAACAATTAGCGGTATCAAGAAAGGAAAATCGTTCCCCTTCCCAATTTTCTAGGTGTATTTATGTATTTGAGTATGTAAGTGATTGTATGTTTGAGTGTGTGCGAGTGTCTTTTGTTATTCTAGGCCACAACGAATGAGTTAATTTCATGTTGGGCGCCCAAATTGTACCTCATTTTTCATGTCCTTTTGTTGCACCAGCGAAAGAAGAAAAACGACATCAAAAAATAATACGATGGCGGCTCGACCTAAAGTTGTCTTAAAGCTGAACTGAAATCACAACAAAATCGTACAAAATCAAGGACCCTAACATTTACTCAAGCGTTAGAGGAATATTAAGTATACGACTGAGTATGCCATTTGGTTTATTTATATAGGAAAAGTGTATTAAAAAGTGTAAAGGCGTCTAAAAGTAAGCAATCCGATTGCTAAGGTACCTAATAATGATTTCTGTGACACCCTCAACTAAGATTTTTCCCCATAAAAAACATATTTTAACAGTTAGCATGTCTTCGGGCTACATATTATTATTTTTAATTTACAATTGTTATTCTCTCCTTTCTGTTTTCATAATTCCTAGGCCGACTCATTAGGCATTTTCCTAAGCCCAAATTTGCATATTTTTGGCATTCAGACAAACAAACGCAAACTCACAACAAAAAACAAACCGAAATAATATGGAAACGAATCAGAACAAGGGAACAAAACAAAAAAACAATTAATTAGGTGGATCCCCAGCATTGTGGAATAAATTCAATTAAATTTGCTACAAGCAAAATAAATTTAAGACGCAGGCAGATTTATTACACGAAATATTGCTAGAAAACAAATGTTGAAATTTAAATTATTCCTTGAGGGAAGCTCTGTCGACATTTTGTCATCGTAGTCGTGAATTCCCGTTCCTCTGTTAAAGCCCGTCTAAATGCCAAACAAATTAAATTGTAATTAATCATTAGGTCGATCCACCTCCCTTTAATGCCATTCCACCCCAACACGTGCTGAGCGACCTATGACAACGGTCCACGGCAGTAAAATGTCTGCCAATTAATTACAAAACGCATGAGAGGCCAGATAAGAGCGGCAGCCATTAAGGAAAACGCCGCCAACGACGCCAACGAGAGGACAAGCGAAAATAGCGCACACACAAACAGGATTCGAGCGTAACTTCAGGGATACACATGAGCAATTAACACCCGAGATGTGACTTTGCCATCTGCGCTGGTGTATGAATTAATTGATTTTTTGCAGCCTCGCGTTTGGCCCGCGGTGAAAAGCGGCAATAAAAATTATAATTATGTTTGGGCAGATTTCGTGTTAATTTAACGATTGTCAAGCAGTCATAAGGGTTTCAACACTTGGTAAAATGTATTTAATTGTGTTGAAGATTTCTGTTAAGTACGTCATTTAACATTAAACATTATTATTAAACATTAAACAAGTGTCAGATGCAACGTTGCGTATACGTAATTTATTGTACATTAATTAGTTTTCCAACTTTAAAGCTTGGCTAAAATTAAAAACTATAGTTTGAAAGTAATTTTATATTGAACTTTTGATTTAAACTAAACATAATAAAATCATTTTTAATAAAAAGAACAACTTTTTCCTTATATGAGTTAGTATACATGGAAACGTCAAATGTTAAGCTAATTCCTGTAGAGTTATAATTAAAAATAATTAAATTTTAATTAAAAATAACTTAATTTAATTTTTTCTATAAATTATTTAGGTTATCCAGAAGGGAGTTTGATAAAATGAAAACATTTTATTTTGGTATTCTCGCATGTTACACTATGTTATTTCCAGAGCTCCTTATTGTGCACACACGTCAAGGGGGAAGGCAAAGCCCCTTCCCGGGCTCGAAATTGATTCCTTCGTGTTTGCCGTCAGCTTTGGGCTGTTGCCTTCTGTGTAATTTTCGTTGCTCGTTAGCGGCATCTGACCCAATTACTAAATACTGTATTTTCTTTGGCTTTTCACAATTTGAGTCCTAATTGAATTGTTTAGTTTTGTTTATTTTCTCGTTCGTTCAATTCCACGCTACTAAGCCGTTGGTGTTAGAATGTTTTTCTAATTGATATTAATTGGAAACGTATGTATGCCTATCTGTACATACATATATGGGTTTCTTCTTTATTAATTTCTTTATTTTGGGCATTCGATTCCTAATTAAAATTTTAGTTATAATTGAATAAAAATACAAAGAATAGAGAAAAGGAAATAAATATACACAAAACGTTTATAATAAAATATTTAATTAAAAACCTGTACGCCTATATTTCAACCAGAGTCTTTTTTAAATAGTAAAGAAATTACCTGGGAAAAATCTATTTTCAGCCTGAGGGCTCCGGCTTCAGCCGTTCAGCAAGTTCATTTATGATTAACTTGGCCCACACAAACCAGCCTCAGAGAAATTGGCTTACTTCAATATGTGTTATGCACCCCTGCGTCGCGACAAACAAACAAACAAAGAAACGAGCAAACCCACAAAACAATGAAAACAAAGCGAGTCGAACATTTTCTGGAACGGTTGAACTCATACACAAAAAGGACACTTGAAATAATTTGATCCTTATTATATTTGTAAGTATTTGCGTTCGAATTAAAATTCTTGTAAGGAAAATACGGGGTATAAGATAATAAATGCCGTCATATAAAATGAACTAAAACAAAAATCAATGATTTCAATATAAAAAACATATTCTAGATTTTTTCAAGTGGATTACATTTAACTGTAATCGTAATGCGTCGACACCAAGGGTGTTACTTTCTGCCCGCCAACTGCCTTCGAATTTCCCAGGCCAACAACAAATGTGGTGGCGGCGGCTGATGCTGCAGGCATTTGAATTTCCCGCAGGCAGGAAAAGCGAGTTTTTGGGTGTGGAAAAGGGGTAAGGAGGAGGTTCACACAAGTGTAGGTTCGTGCGTTTTGTTACTTGTTGTACATTCCCGACACCATTATTTCGTTCATTTACTCGATTTTCGTGCTTTTCATCCTTTATTGTTGTTTGCTCGAGTGCCGTTATCATTTGTCGGTTTATTTTGCGCCATATGTGGCTGGGGGTTTCCCTTTATCCCTTTCTTCTCCCCTTTTATCCGGTATCCTGAACGCAGACTGGGCTCAGTTTATGCGTTCAGTTCCATTGGGAGCCCCAAGGCAAGGTGAACCCTCGCAGCCTAACTCCATCGATAACTAAGCTAACCCGAACTGTACACTTGTGAAAAAAACGTACAACCTTTCTTGATCAATAATTTTCTTTTTAAATTTGTTAAATGCAACTCAATTTATTTAAATAATAAGGTATCAGAATGAGGCATATGATTGACATAACACTACGAAAACTATTCTAAGTATGGTAAATAACCACTTTTTGAGAAAAACTGCAGATCCGATCTCAAATTAAACGAAATTTTGAAGTGTTTATGTAAACTTAGAACTTTTGCAAACTTAAGATAGGAATTGGAATCGCGCTAGTTTATTTACTTAATAAGTTTACTCAATAACATCCCCTGAATCCTTCGAAACTAACCTTCCTTTTTTACAGTTTTGTGGCACTTGCATATGTGGGTGAGTTAATAACAACGGATGTACAAAGGACCGCTTGCGCCAAAGGAGCACTTACCCTTCTCATTCTGGCTCCGTTTCAGTCGTGACCTTTAGCCGGCTTTTTTGATTAACTTTCGCCCACTACCTGCACTTGGCAAACGCCTTCACTTTAACACATTTTTGATTGTTTTCGTTGTTGTTTTTGGAACAAAAATGCCGCGCCGGTAAAAAGTTCAAAAGTTCACCAGCGTTGCCAGACGTTGCCGGATGCAAGCGTTGAAGTTAACAGCTGTGTCGGCCTCAGCTGCTTTTTGTTTACTTCGCCGATTCGTTGCTTCTGTTATGGTTTTTCCTCATTTGCTTTCTCTACGCCGGCCTGCACGTTTTTCCCGTATTTTCACCGACATAAACAAAAGCTATTTTTATAGTCGATTGGCCAAACAAGAGCGGCGCACAAAGTGAACAAAGTGTTTTATTCGGCCACCGCAGAAGTTCCCCGTTTTCGAGTGCGTGTGGTTGTGGACGTTGGCCAAAAATGAGGCAGCGGACAATTAATTCAAAGAAGCAGCAGTAGCAGCAGCAGAAGAGGAAGCAAACAATTTATTAACAAATCACAGTTGCCAAGAATCCACGAAATCTCAAGGGGTCACTCTCAGCGCTCTTAGACACGTCGCTCCGCCCGTTCGGTCAGAAACAGGACATTCCGTGGTATGTCTTAGGTTTCTTAATATCTTTACCAATATTTAGTTTTAAAAATAATTTTAAAATCTTCGTCAATTAAAAATTCCGGTTAAGTTTATAAATATTTCCGCAACAATATGGAGTGTATTTGTACTACATGCTAGAAAGAGAAATAGTTCTAAAATAAGTTTTCAATTATAACATTTTGATCGAGGTATTATGTCGAATAAATTAACTAATAAAATAATAAATAGTCTCTTTCTATATAATTTGGTTTATAAGGTTTATAGTAATAAAGCTCTTGCCTAATGAAGTTGTCAACCTTTTCCAGAATTTCCAAAAACGGAATATCTGCAATTTTTTTCGTTAGTTGGGAAGACTCTAGATACACCCGGAACATCTACTAAATAATAGAAACAAGCTTCAAGAGGTGGCAATGCCAAGAATGCGGCTACTAATGGGGTCAGCACTTGTAAACAACCATTACGATCTGATTAACTTAATGTTGTAGGTGAGAAATCAGAGCCAATCGGAACCCGGAACAGGACTCTCGCCCCTCTACAGTACTGACAATTTAATTAATGTACTTACACACCGTTACAGATGCAGCCACAATTAATTTGCACAACAATGGACTGATGCGAACAGTTGTCGGCCGATGTCTGCCAAAAAAAAAAAAGGAAACAAAATAAAACAAAAAAGGAAGGGCAACATCATCAGCATAAGCTACAACAATTGCCAGAGCAAGAGCAACAGACTTTGCTAGTATCCCAGTAGCAGCAACAAAAACAACAGCAACCGCAACAGCAACAGCAGCAGCAACATAAGCATGCCACTGTGGCTGCAGCGGCCCGGTCATATCAACAACATTTCGCCTAGAATTGAGCAATTTGCCAGTGTTGCGGCCACCGTGGCGTATACGTAATATTAAAAATAGGTGATAGCACCCCAGGCTGCAGGCTGCAGGCTGCAACAGGATGAACAAACGGAACGTAATTATAGCAGGCATCGTGGCCAGCCTCCTAGGCCTGGTGTTGGGCGTAAACTTCTACTTCATGTACTACCTGAGCGCCGAGGAGGGTCATTTGGCCAGCGTGCGGGCGCTGGAGAACATGATCCGACACAAAATGCGGCACCTGAAGCCCGCCTACCTCAATCGTAATCCCCGCTTCTTCATGTTCCGCAACAAACTGCTCAAGAACTACAAGGCGGCGCCATACGAGAATGCCAGCGTCCTCTGGGACATTGCCAATTGGGTGAGTCAACGCGGTAACTAGGCCCTCATGGTGTCGGAATTCCTAATCAATGTGTCCTTCTTAGTGGCCGCAAGAGAATGAGGTGTATCCCCTCTACGACTCGTCGATGGGTCAGCTTTTGGAGACGTTGCGCCGCGAGCCGATCACAAGGGTAAGCAACCTGGCGCGGGGCACACAGCTAAAGCTTCTGGTGCGACTGGCGCAGCAGCAGAAGGTGATCTTCAAGCCGCAGTGGTATCCGCGAGACGAGGTAATCGAGGGAATGGTGTACAGCGGAAAGGATCGGCACACGGCGGAGGTGTATGCCTTCTATCTGGGCGCCGTCCTCGACCTTCGATGGACTCCCATCGTTGTGGGTCGAGTGGTTAACCTAAAGAGGGAAATCTATGCCAACGGCGACCCGGAACTTCAGCACACCATCAGCATAGAGACGGATGAGGATGGCAAGGAGAGGTATTGCTTGTACGGAAAGTGTCACTACTGCAACGAGGAGGAGACTGTCTGCGGCGATGAGAGGCACAACATTGAAGGCGTACTTATCTACATTGTGCCGGGAACGTTGGCCAAGCGGCGATCTCCGTGGCAGCGTACCTACAAAGACGACAAGAGGGCTCCTTGGGAGGACGATATGACCTACTGCAAGTAAGTGATTTATAGAATAATGAGAAAACTTACCTTAAAATGTCATCACAATTATCCTTTAGGTCTCTGAAGAACAAAATGGAGACTATCCGCCTGTTGGATCTTATAGATGTGGCAATCTTCGACTATCTCATCCAGAATGGAGATCGTCATCACTACGAGACGCGAGAAGAGCGCGTGGTGCTCATCGACAATGGCAAGGCCTTTGGTAATCCGAATAAGGACCATTTGGATATCCTGGCGCCCCTCTACCAATGCTGCCTGTAAAAAACCTGCCTTCCTTCTTTCTGCCTTCCTTCTGCTTATTCTAAAATTTGTTTTTATTTATTTTTCAGCCTGCGCAAGTCCACTTGGGATCGCCTTCAGGTCTTCTCAGGCGGCGTTTTGACTGAAATTGTCGATCGGCTGTCCAAACAGGATGCACTGTATCCCTTAATAACGGACAAGCATAAAAAGGGAATTGAACGAAGACTCTTGGTTGTGTACGCGGTTGTAGAGCACTGTATGGACATTGAGGGCGAAAAGATGTTTAAAACTCTGTAAAATTCCCCTAAGGATCAGGCTGAAACGGGAGCCAGAAGTTCAGGATCTTCCTGTTCTCACTTTCCACACATCCTACTTAAGAAGTTAGCTAAAGTTAGATAGAGAAGCGTATCCAATAATATTAGTAAATTTCCTTTGCCATCAAGGCTGTCACCGTTCACATTTTCCCTTTAGTTTTAAGACTTTTCTGCCTTTACTCCTTAATGGTAAACTTTTTATCCTAAATATAGAGTAATTAAAGAGTTAAGCTAATGCCAACCATCTTTTAACCCGCATATCTTTTAAAATATTCAATTCAAAAATTGTTCAAATATTTATATATTTTTTTCTTCACATTATTTTTTTTATGGAAACCGATTTTATCTCAGTCCAAGCTCGATCGAAATGTAAACCGAACCTTAAAAACATATCCGATAGCCTACTTGTAGATATCGTTGTTATATAATAGGTATATATATTATAGATAATATTTTCCAAATTTAGGAGTATATTTTTGTAAAGAAACAACGTATAAAATATTCAAAATAAACTTCAAATCAACTGCACTATTGAACTTACAATCTGCACCTACGAACCTATCATATCTCTTCGGATAATTCGTCAGAATTGCAGTTTATTTTTTGCCCTCAGTCTTTACATTGCTAAATGTAAAAAGCTTGTTAAACTGCTTATTGTTGCGGTTGTTCGGGCGGTTCTGGAAAGCGATAAGTACAATATTGATAAACAAAATAATTATATATTCTTTATTTTAAGAGCAAAGCATATTTAATTATGAAACTTACCTTTCCGCGCATTTGCTGATTGATCTCTGTGCCGCGTGCTCTTTGAGCTCCACCCTTAAACTGCTGGAAATCCACGTTCTTGTAGTCGAAATTGCCGCCTTCGACCTTAATCTTGGGCTGGGGCACCTGCTGGCTGGAGCTTTGAGCATGATTTCCTCGTTTCTTTCGCTGAAACTGCCTTCGTTTCTCCTTGCGCTTTTCTTTTTTGGACGGTACCTTCGGTTGCTCAGTGGGTTCCCTTTCAATGGGCGTCTCCACGACCTCGTCATCGCTTTCGTCGAGAGTTATAGCTGCTTCAGCTTCTTCAGGTTTAACGGGATGTGTATTCTCATCCTTTCGTGCTCTTTTGCTGGTGGTGGGCTGCTGATCCGCTGAGTCTGGTTTCTGGCTCGTTTGGTGCTTTCGTTTGAGTTGCTCCTTGAGAGGCAGGGAGTAAATAGCATCCTCCACGTCTTCCTTGACGGCAGGTGCCGCATCGAGCTTAATATTTTGTGCCGGAGCTGGTTCTGCCGGACACAGACGCCTTTTAAGCTGTTCACTACGCTCCCGGGCAACCTGGTCAGCCTTTAGCTGTTCCATGAATGGCAGGATGGCCAAGTACCGCTTGTAAGGCATGCGAAGCATCTGGCTCTCCTTGCGCAGATGGGCCCAGCGAAGTTCCTCCTCTTGGGTGGGTTGCGGTGGCTTGTCAAACAAAGCCATTGCTGGTGAAACGAATAGATTCTCTTTGGATATAATCTCTTGCCGGGGCAGCTGGAGTTTTCCCGTAGAGCTGCGCTTCAGCAGTGTGGGCAGATCGTCACGAACCTCCTCCTGATGCGAAAAGTCGTGCGGGCAGTAGAGTTTGCTGCTGAAATCTTTTGTAGAGGGCGGCAATGATGCCTGTGTGCTGCTGCGAGCCTCCAAAATTGGCTGAAATAGTAAGTATACAGCATGGTTAGGAAATTATAAGGCTACACAGCGATCCTAAAAAGTTATCTGTTCTATAATACAACTTATTCCATCGGAAATTTCATTATATCTGCAAATGGCAATTAAAATATATAAACTTATTCATCTTGGTATTTTTAAGTCTTGGGTCAAGTCCTCTTTTGAATATATAAATAAAGGTAAGCCGTTGTGCCTATTGTCTGAATTATAATAAAAACTGCCTGCGGAAGGATGTGTAATAAACTGAATCAATCGAAAATATATGAAGTAATGCCTCTTCATTTTAACATTAATTACAATTAATGGATAATGGAAAATTTTCAGAATAGCCAGTGGCGTTAAGCGACATGCTCCAAGTGCTGCTTGAAATCGCCTGGTAACTCACTTTGATCAGCGGCTGATCGCGCGCCTTCAGAACGATCTGATGGAGCGCGTGCAGCTGTTGCCGCACAAGCGGCGGAATAGGATTGCAGCAAGCCAAGATGCCCTGCATCTCACGTGGCAAGCTCTCTGCGATCTGAAGCATCATGTGATTCGGCAAGACGTAGCCATAGCTCTCGTCTTCGAACCGCGCAGTTGCATCCCGCCACTCAAAGATCCCACGAAGAGCGTAAAGCTGTCGATTGTCAAATGAACGCTTCGTCTTTCGCACCAAATCCAGGTGGGATTCGGGCCCAATGTGAGGCTTGCTGTAACGCTTCTTGCACACATCCGTGCTCATTTGATAGACGGTATTCAGCAGACCCGGCTCTGCTTGCTGCTGTAGAAGATCGTTGGTCATCCGTTCGTAAACGTAAATGAGGAAGTGGGTGTCCTGGCGTGCATAGTCGACCAGTTGCTGCGGCAGTGGTCTCATCCGCCAATCGGCCAGCTGCAGGCTCTTGTCAACATCCAGATCCAGATAGTGTTTCAACAGAAAGGCCAACGATAACCTAGCCATATTCAGAGCTTTGGCTGCCCGGTGCGTGTCGAACATGTTGACAATATACAAGGATAGGTCACGCTGCAGCCACTCAATGTCCAAGTCGGCACCGTGCAGGATCTTTAGCTTCTTGGGATCTGTGAGGACCTGATTTAGTATGTGCATCTCATCCCGCAGGGTTAGGGTATCAAAAATATAGTCCTTGGAGCGTGTGGACATTTGGACAAGGCAAGTGATGCCCATGAAGGTGCGGTACGAGTGATGCTCCACATCGATCGCAATCTGCGGGGCCTGTCTCAGCTCCTCCAATGCCTCTTTCAACTTATCCACCGTATCTACCAACATCAGCTCAGTGTCGGCCATTAAGGATGGCAAAAGTGGCTTCTGCTTCTGCAGCTGCTCCTTTGGAGGTTCAAACTTCAGCAACTCGAACTCGTATGGATGCAGATAGGACTGAATGTTGCCAACTTCGTCGTATTCGGCCAACAATGCCAGCGGTTTCAGCGAGTTGGGCTTCTCCTTGAGCCGTGGGCAAAACGGATTCTGTGCACTGTTGTCCACAGGTTCTTTAAACTGCATTTGTGGGCGCACAATATTTTTGGCCGTGAAAAGACGAGCGGAAACCATGCTTCGCTGTGGTGTCATTTTATTCCAGCTACCCGCCTTTGGTGTCTCCAGGGCTTGAGAAGGGCTACCTGTTGATGCTTCAGCTGACGGAGATGTGCTGCTCATGACATCCACCTGAGCCTCGACCACTTGCTGGGGATTCCTGCGGAGGCCGCTCTTAATGTCGAGATTTGTTGTGATGCGCTCAAATAGCATGTCATTGCACTCCTGCACCAGCTCAAACTGCTCGTCCAGTTGGCGTCTGTAAAAAGAGATAATTTTAGAATGAAAACTGCAAGGAGAGAAAGGAAAGCTCGCATCTTACTTCCTGACGTCGCCCTTGACATCCTTGGCATGCAGTACGTTCCCGATCAACCCCACCACACGCTGGGACAGGTTGTCCATGACACGTGCGAAGCCCGGGTAGCTAAGATACAGGGAGCGGGCGGTGCCCTGAGGAAAGGCATTCGCTGCCCGGGTGGCAGCTACCACATTCTTGAAGGCTTGCTGCGAGAGTCAATCAAAAATCAGTGAGGACAAATGGGTGGCGCGGAAGGAAATGAAACCCACGTTTGTGAAATCCGCAACGTCTTCGGATTGGTCGCGCGGCTCCTCCTGCTTTGTTTTCTCCGCCTCATTCTCAGTGTTACTTCTTTTCGGCGGACGCGGCATATTATTTACTCCGTATGTGCAATGTTTGTGTGCTTTTCCCTTAATAATTTTTTTATATATCGAATTGTGGAAAATGTGCGTGTTTTCTCTTCTTCTTTCGAGAATGGAATAACAACAGCTAGAATTTAGAAATTGTCAACACTGCCGCCGGCGAAATTTGAACACTATAGAGCACTACTGTGTGGGCTGACCGCATAACAAAAAAATAAACAAGTTTGTTTCGACTTTTCAACTAGTCCAACTTCTCATGATGATGATCTTGTGTGTGCACAAATAAATTGAGCCTGCTCCGACTAGGTTTGAATTTAAATACAATACATATGCTATCAGATAATGCAACGAATTAAAACTATTTATTTTAACTTGCGGATTTTTCGGGGAAACTCATTTTTGAATTATAAAAACACTTTGTAACACTGGCTGACCGTATTCAAATTGCGCCCGTTTGTAAATCAAAATTTATATAAAATCAAATGCGATATATTAGTACAATTTAGAAATAGAGAACTGAAATTATTTAATATTAAAAGTTAACGATCAGAATGTTTAAAACATATATTTTGAGATATTGTCAACAGCTGATCGCCAGTGTGCACACATCAGCTGCCCCCGGCAAAAAGCAGCGACCGATAAGAAGAAGAGCGACTCCAGCAGAAACAAACGGAGTAACGTGCTAAAAAGTAATTATTAAACCTAAAATTAAGCCCATTTTAGAAAGATATCCATCCACACGATGCTGGACCTATACAGGCGCACGGTGAAACGGTTTCCACTGGGCAGCGTCAGCTATATGTTTGCCTATGGCTCCGGCGTGAAACAACAGGAGGGCTATGAAAAAGTGGGCAACGGAAATGTTCTGCGTCCGCCTCCAGGCACCGTGGTGGACCTGGTTTTCTGTGTGCGGGATGCCCTGGGATTCCATGCAGAGAACTTGCATAGACATCCGGAACACTATTCCGCCTTGCGACATCTAGGACCACGCTTTGTGGCCAACTATCAGGAGCGTTTGGGTGCCGGTGTCTATTGCAACACCTTGGTGCCATTGCCGGACCTTGGACTGACCATTAAGTATGGTGTGGTGTCGGAGGAGCAGTTGCTCGAGGACCTGCTGCACTGGCGGCATCTCTATTTGGCCGGCAGACTACATAAACCGGTCACTGATCTGGTGAATCCTGCAGATAACCCGCCCCTAAAGGCAGCTCTGGACAGGAATTTGCTATCGGCCCTCCAAGTTTCTCTGCTGCTCTTACCCGAAAAATTCACTGCCTACTCGCTATTCCACACCATCGCTGGCTTAAGCTACAAGGGAGATTTCCGAATGATTTTTGGCGAGAACAAGCAAAAAGTCCACAATATAGTTAATCCGCAAATTAGGGACTTCTTCGCCTTGTACCAACCCTCTTTGGGAAAACTCTCGAATTTCGTGGCTGTCAACATGAATGGCCAGGAGCCAGGAAGCCGAAAGCCGGCCATTCTCTTCGAGCAGGATAAATCCCAGACAGCTACGGCTCAACACCTGCGCCAATTGCCTGGTGAGCTAAGGAAGCGTCTCGAGCGAAACTCTGCCTGTCGCGGCGATTATGCCGAGGTGGTAGACCATCTCTCCATGGTGCCTCAGCTGTCCGAGGTGCTGCAGGCCTCCGTCAACGACATCGTGTGGCGCAGCAGTATAACGCAATCGATCAAGAACATCGCCAGTGCTGGGGTTCTAAAATCCCTAGTCTATAGCTACCGAAAGGCTCAGAAAACCTTTGCTGTTTAAGATTCCTCTTTGGGATAGTTCCAACGCTGCCACTTACCGACTAAGTTGCCCCTCCAGCTGCATTTTGTTATATAATTTTAAGCCTAAACGTTGTTAATTGCAATATAGTAACCGTAGCCCAAGCCAAAGCAATGATTTTTCTTGAGGGAGCATTTTTTTGGGGAGCTTTTTGAGAAAGTCAATGGCTTGGGCTTGACTTTACATATTTTTTAATTAATTAATTTATTTTATTTATTCTGACGCATAGATCATGTCCAGTGAAGATAGTGGCAGCGACAGCAGCAGCTCATCCAGCGACGAAAGGCACCGGAAGAGAAAGCACAAGAAGCACAGCAAGGATGTGGACAAGTCAAAAAAAAAGAAGTCTAAAAAGCACAAGAAGGAGAAGCATCGTCACAAGGAGAAGAAACGCAGCAAGCGTGAGGAGGAGCAGCCTGTGTCATATCCTCAAGCTCCTCCCATGCTCAATATTTCGCACACAGCTTCAAATAGCGAAGATGCCTTCGGTCCAGCTTTGCCGCCTCATTTAAGGAAAGATGTGGTCCTTGGGCCTTCAATGGAGAAAGAGGAATCGCCATCCACGGCCATGATTGGACCCATCCTGCCCAGCGATTTTGCTCAGTCAAAGCCTTTGGGAACAGAGTCTGAATTAAAGGCTAACGAGGCTTCGGATGATGACAACCTGGCAGGCACCTTTGGCCCACTACCGAACGCCAGTCAAGTGGAGTTGGAGGAGCGAGCTCTGGCCCTTAAGTTGGCCGCCCTGGAGGGTGGCGGATTAGGTACCACCACGGACCAAGAGGTACGCGAGGAATGGATGCTAGAGCTGCCTGATGTGGGACTAAAAAGCGGCCTCGCTGCTTTGAGCAATATGAAGCGTACCTTTTACCAGGGAAAAGAGCGACCTGATTTCAGCGATCGATCCTCCTGGACCAAGACACCTCAAAGTGAGGCCGCCGCCGCTGCTGCAGGGCCCAGAGTCTGCAGCTCCAAGGAAATGGAGCAGATGGCCCAAGCCAAATACGAACAGCAGCGAGATGACGAGCAAGAGCGCATGGCCAAGAAGCATAAGAAGAAACACAAGCGGGAGGAGTCCCTAGTGGAGCTGCACCAGAAAAAGCTAAGGAAGGAACAGAGGGAGAAGGTGGGTAGCAAAGAAAGACTGAAAATATAATACGGCTGATTTACATTTTATTTTCTTAACAGGAAAAAGAACTAGCTGCCTCTGGGTCAAAGCCAGAACGAAGACCCTTCAGCAGAGATGTGGATTTGAAGCTCAACAAGATCGATAAGAATCAAACCAAGCAGATTGTGGACAAGGCCAAGATACTAAACACCAAATTCTCCCGGGGACAGGCCAAGTATCTGTGAGGATATTGAATAAGAAATGCATTTCAGATGTATAAGATTTTAATTTTAAATAATAATTGCATAAAAGTTCAAGAGATTTTTACCCTTAAACTTATTTCAAGTTGGCATAAATACGTGAGATGAGGACATGAACTTAAATCTAGATTCTAGAAGTACAAAAATACGGGGCAATATCTCATCGCTGCGGCGGTGGCTTTGGCTTGGGAATCTTGGCCAGCAGCATCTGAATTTCGTCCTTCTCTTTCCAGTCCTTCCACAACTCATAAAGGTTTACAATGGCCCGCACGATCTCCTGCACCTTGTCCAGATCCACATTCAGCTCGGCGAACCACTGTTTGGTTGCATCCTTTTGCAGGATAACACAGGCTATCTGCAGGCAGGCAATGGCGATCTAAAAATAAGAGATTCCAATCAATATGTTCGGTTCCCGGCATTTCTTGAATTATTAAATTCCCACCTGATATGGTGGATAAAGCAGGCAGACATCGGTGCGCAGAGAATCATTGACGATCCGCCAGCTGAGGGTGAGCAGCTGGTCCTCCTGACCCATGTCCTGGACCAGCTGCAGCAGTGGCCTGTACGGCTGGTAGACAATGAGACAGCAATCGAGGTTCTCCAGCAAGTAAAACTCGCACTCCAGAATGTGGTTCGTGCGATAGGGGAACTCCTGCGCATAGGCATAGCTAAACTTGGTCTTGATGGCCGACTGGCAGATGGAGATCAGCCGGGAGTTAGATATAACGCCGAACTCCTCCACTTTCGACGCCAGCAGAATGCAGGTGGGTGCCAGCAGCAGGGGGTCGATGTTTTTCAGCGAGTTTCGAGCGTAGAACCTCTTGAAATACACCGTGGCGGTGGCAATGACCTGTTGCCGCAGCTTAAGCTGCTCGCCCAGCACCTGGATGACATTAGCAAAGAATATGAAGACCTTTTGGTATTCGTCTTCATTTAAAGCCAGCAAATCGAGTTGACGCTCGCGGAGCAAATCCTGTTTGTCCAGAATCCACTGTTGCGAGTGGGAGCTCTGCCAAAAATTTCCCGCCATCTGATAGAAAACAGGCCAGGCTACTAACGTCTGTCAAAATTGTCCGTTAACTTTTCTAATAAAATGATTTTTTCGATTTAAATCGAGGAAAATTTAAGAAACATCAAATTTTGTTGCTTGCCAAAAACAGTGTGTGCACACCCTTTGATTTTTGGAACAGCTGTTCGACCGCATCCAACTTAACGCTCTGCTGCTGTGACGGGTGTGTGTGTGTGATTTTTCATCAACGCCGCGGACGAAAAAGTCTTAATACTTTATTTAGTTATTAATATTAAACGATTCAACTGAACGATGGCGTTGCGAGTCCTTGGAGTGTCGCAGAATATGCGCACCTTCGTGCGTGGCGTTGACATGATCAAGGTAAGTGCGTAAAACAATTGATTGATTACGCTCAACAGGATCTAAATTACGTAATTGTAAATCGTCAATGATTGTGTTTCTGGTTAATGTGCGTTTAAATAAACAAAATTAAACCGTTTCTGGCTGGCCCCTTTAACGCCACCGATGTAAATTTCATAAATCTTTTAAAATTTGTTTTGGAAAAGTCTTTACATGCAATTTGAGGTTATGTCTAAGGTTTACTTAACTTTACTGAAAGTTTTTCCATATTTCATAACTTTCAGCGCTACAAGTCGGCTGCCACCCTGCAGAAGACCTTGCTGAACATACCCGCCACCCAGGTGACCAAGCTGGACAATGGTCTCCGCGTGGCTAGCGAGGATTCCGGAGCCTCCACCGCCACCGTGGGTCTTTGGATTGATGCTGGTTCCCGTTCCGAAACCGAGAAGAACAACGGAGTGGCCCACTTCCTGGAGCACATGGCCTTCAAGGTAGGAATGAAAATTATTTTAACGAAAAATAATTTTTTACAGTTTATTTGAACCTTTTTCAGGGCACCGCCAAGCGCTCGCAGACGGATCTGGAACTGGAGGTCGAGAACCTGGGCGCCCACTTGAATGCCTACACCTCTCGGGAGCAGACCGTGTTCTACGCCAAATGTCTGTCCAAGGATGTTCCCAAGGCTGTCGAGATCTTGTCCGACATCATCCAGAACTCCAAGCTGGGCGAGTCCGAAATCGCCCGCGAGCGTTCGGTGATCCTGCGCGAAATGCAGGAGGTGGAAAGCAACCTGCAGGAAGTGGTCTTCGATCACCTGCACGCCACCGCCTACCAGGGTACCCCTCTGGGCCAGACCATCCTTGGACCCACCAAGAACATTCAGTAAGTATTTATGGTTACTTAGCTGCTATCCAAGTTTAATTTATTCTCTGCTTATACCTTTAGGTCTATTGGCAAATCCGATCTGACCGACTACATCCAGACCCACTACAAGGCTTCGCGCATCGTTTTGGCTGCCGCCGGCGGTGTCAAGCACAACGATCTGGTCAAGCTGGCTGGCTCAAGCCTGGGCGGCCTGGAGGCCAGTGTTCTGCCCCCGGAGGTTACTCCCTGCCGCTTCACTGGCTCCGAAGTGCGCGTCCGTGACGATTCCCTGCCCCTGGCCCATGTGGCCATCGCCGTCGAAGGCTGCGGCTGGACCGACCAGGACAACATCCCCCTAATGGTGGCCAACACTCTGGTGGGTGCCTGGGACCGCTCCCAGGGTGGTGGCGCCAACAATGCCTCCAACCTGGCCCGTGCCAGCGCCGAGGACAGTAAGTAGACAAAGAAATACCTTTTCTTTTGGTCTTGATTCCAATTATTTTCTTGCAGATCTTTGCCACAGCTTCCAGTCGTTCAACACCTGCTACCGAGACACTGGTCTCTGGGGCATTTACTTCGTCTGCGATCCCCTGCAGTGTGAGGTGAGTAATCAATACTGAAACTTGTAAAGCTAATGATTTACCGATATTTGAAACCCGTTTACAGGACATGCTCTTCAACGTGCAGAGCGAATGGATGCGCCTGTGCACCATGGTCACCGAGGCCGAGGTGGAGCGCGCCAAGAATCTGCTGAAGACAAACATGCTGCTGCAGTTGGATGGCACCACGCCCATCTGCGAGGATATTGGCCGCCAGATCCTGTGCTACAACCGCCGCATCCCACTGCACGAGCTGGAGCAGCGCATCGATGCCGTGAGCGTTGGCAACGTCCGTGATGTGGCCATGAAGTACATCTACGATCGGTGCCCGGCTGTCGCCGCCGTGGGTCCCGTTGAGAACCTGCCCGACTACAACAGAATCCGCTCCTCCATGTACTGGTTGAGGGTCTAAGGGGGAGGGTTCCCAGGTCACACCGAACCCCGACGTTGTTGGACATGTAGTTTAATTCAGAAAAGAAAATTTCGCCCTTCAAAGGATCAGTAAACCGATAATACCAAGTTACTAAGTAGTGCTGGCCGTTTATTGATGTGTATATTTAATGGGGATACCGGAGAGACCCTGCTGCAGCTGGGCGGGCTCCGTTTGTCCCAGAGCCGGGTCTAGTCCCTGCCAGGTGCGGTCCTCGAAGGAAAGTCCCGTGTCCGTGGTCATAAGCGCCATTTTAGCCTGAGTGGCCAGTGCCAGGGAGGCGGGATCTCCTGCGGTTTCCAGCGATTCGTTGACTGCCCCTCTCAGCTTCCCGCTAACCAAGCTGACATCGTTCTCGGGAATGGCTTCCACATCGAAAGGCAGGAAACTGCGTCCTTCCGGTAACAACTGCTTGAAGTCTGTGACATAGGCCTCGGGATACCTCATGTGCCAAGCTGGATTCAGAGCCATCTCTGCTTCGAAAACGGAAACAATGGGTTTGTAGTATTCCTTGGAGTCATACATGTTATTGAAGGGGCAGCCAATCAAGACGAAGCAATCGATCTCCAAGAAGTTCGCCAGTTTGGCCGGATTGATCCTTCCTACGGAAATGAGCTGAGTTTTAATGCCTCTACCCTTTGCCATGGTCTGCAGTCGTGCCACCACATCCAGGTAGCCCTCGGCCGTCAATGTAGCCACAATTAATCCCAGCGTCTGTGCGTCCTTGCACTTTTCAATGTGGAAGTAGCGACGGCGAATGTATTGAGCCGTAAGGGGATTCTTCGAGCTGAGGCTGCCAGCGGCGCCGTCGTACACATACCACTGGACCGCAGCAGGAGCAGTCAGAGATAGGTTAGCGAAGCGCTGGTTATCCGAGCCGATGAAAATGCATATGCGCTCCAGATTGGTAGCTTCAGCAGGAGAAACTTTCTCAATCGGGGGAAATAGCTCCAGTAAAAGATTCTTCGGTTGCAGGGCCTTTTCAAGTTGTTTTCTGAGGTCCTCCCCATCCAAATTCTGATAGCCAATGTCTAAATAGACGCACACCTCTCTCTCCTTAGAATCCGCACGTAGACTCTGCAATTTCTCAAGAAGAACACTCACATCCAGGTGCAACTCCGGATAAAGGTAAAGCACGGGCAAGCGGGTGGCCCTGCTGCGACAGGCATTTCCAAAGTGAATCACACTATCCGCCTCAACATGGGCAGCTGCTATTTCATCCACACAACAACTTCCATAGGTAGTATCCGCCAGGATGAAGACCTTCACTTCCTCCGGCGCCAGTAGCGCGGTTAGAGCCACACTGATGGCATTGCTGTGAGGCAGATAATCGTCCGGAAATTGAAGGCACACCTAAGGGTAGATTCTTAGTTGTGGGACTCCCAAAAAGGCAAAGCTATACGCACCCTTTGGTAACCATTCTGGCGAATCCAATCGCCGCTTACTTTCCTGTGATTTTCATTCCAAATTTGTTCGAATGTCACAGCCTCCTCCGTCTCCGTGTTCCTCTCCAGAGCCGCGGTGTCCGAGCTAGAGAACGCCGAAGCAGTGCCTGTTGCGGATAAACTCATTGCCAAGGCGATCTTTGTTCAAAAATTTTAATAAAATAAACAAAGATGTAGAGGTGGAGAAACATCGATGCAAACATCGATGTCATTGATGTTTTCGAAACATCGGTAACATCGATGTTTTGCTGGGAATCATCGATTTTTTTCTTTTCTTCTACACAGAAAAGAATAAAGTAATATAAACCGTAAGTATATCAAATATTTTTCCATATTACTCTTAAGAAAAGTAGGAACTGATCCCCCTGGCATAAGGCTTTCATCGAACGCTGTCTATAAGCCTTTATTCTATAACAGGATTTAATAATAATAAAATAAAGTTTTTCTTTATTATTATTATTCTTTATTTTAATTTTCCTTTAATAAAATTGTAAATAATATGGTTTATTTGTTTGTGTTAAATTTCAAATAAAAATCCTTCTATGTACAAATTTGTATTAATTAAAAAAAAAATCTAAGTGGTTGCATTTTTGATTCTTCTGATTTTTCTGCATCAAAAATGTTAATAAGTGAACTATTGTAATAATAAAGAATGTTTTATTAAACATTAACAAAGAAATAAATTTATTTTGTTCAAAATTATGTAACTTTTATGTATAATTGTCTTTGATTATTATTTTTTGTTTCTTTTTTTAAAACATCGATGTTTTATATATGATGTTTAAAATACTTGAAATTACTGCAGAAATTTTCATATATCTAATAATTTTAATAAATAAATACAGTTAAATTCACGTAAAAAATAAACTAGAAAATTAAATTTAAATTACGATTATTTCAATTCGAGTCATGCATTACAAGTGTTGGACAGCCCTAACAACGGGCGTTGCGCAACACTAGCATCAGCTGCCCGCTGCCGTCATCTGTGGATTCTCAACGTTCAATAGGAAAGTTTGCTTAATTTAATGGAAATTCTCAATGAAACTGGCTTGATTTTAAGGCAAATATTAATAACTAAGCAATAACTTAATTACTACTGCCTTTGAATAGCTGGAGAACCCTAATTTGGCCTGCAAAAAATGTAAACAAAAAGGTTATGTAAACTTCTGTGCTTTCTTGCAGCGTGAGTTGAAGAGTGACTGAAAATGTTGGGACTACAACGATTCGCCGGCAGCATTGCCAGCCAGCTGTACCGCCGGGCGGCCTACAACAGCAATGTCCGGGCGGCAGGCTTTTCTCTTGCCACCAACGGTCTGGCGACGGATGCAACCGAGCCGGAAGCACGCACGCCGGCATCTGAGGCAGCGGCCAAGAAGCCCAAGGGTAGGTATCTTCTATAGGATATATGTATAAAATCTGATTAAAAATCCGTTCTTAGGTCAAATGGTAGCCGCTGCCTTCGAGTCGCTGCGCAACGACAACCCTAAGGATGAGAAGAAGACAGGTGCCTCTAGTAACATAGATGACCGCATAGTGAATGCCAAGACGGTCAATGGACTGCTTGCCATCACCGAGAACAACAGTGCCTTCTCTCGGAAGCATGCTCTAAGGATTGTCTCCATTCTGGCCGAGTGGAGCAGCGTTGACCGTGTGAAGATATCCGAGTTCGAGAACGACACGAGGTTCCTCCGCATCTGTCGCATGCTGGGACGCACAGTTCCCAAGAATAATGGTGCCGCCAGCAATGGCAAAGCTTCCGGCGACAGCAGTCAAGCTGTCAAACGGATTTCCGGCTTCCGCACGGACGATCTGAACACGGTTTTGGGAGTTGCTGGCGACGATGAGGCGGCCAAGTTAATTGCCAGCATCAGCCTGCCCCAGATGGTCAAGGTGATGAGTACACTGGCCCAACGTAAGCGGCGCAGCACTCCCCTGCTGCGCTCCCTGGCCTTTAACATCAGCAGTGCCGCGGAGGCATTAGATCTGAAGCAGTCGGCCGACGTTCTCTATGCTATGTCCACGCTGAACTTCCAGGACTCTGTGCTGGGCGCCAAGGTGTGTGCGGATGTGCAGGCGGCGTTGCCAAAGAATGTGGAAAGGTCCGCCGTTGTGGGATCCATACTTACCAGCTTGGGTATTTTGCGGTACCGGGATTTGGGTAAGCTAGCTTTCGCAAAACATATTTTAAACGTGTATTTATAACCCCTTTCCCTAGATATCCTGGAATCGCTGACGCAGTGGCTGCTTAAGAACAGTGAAATCTGCCGCCCGCAAGATCTCAGCGCCTACTTCCTTACATCGGCCCTGTTGAACTTTAAGAGCGCCCAGCTAGAGGATGTTAGCAGCAAGCTTGTAAAATCCATTGTACGGGAGGACTTTACCAAGCAATCTGAATGGCTGAACTTTGTGTGGTCTCTCACAATGCTGGGACTGGTGGACCACAGCCACCTGTCTTCGGTTTTAAGGTCTGATCATATTGTGAATTCAAATCAAATCGTTTTAAGACTGACATTTCCAATTTCTTTGCAGTGCGGAGTTCCTGGAGCAGTTGCAAAAGGACAAGGCCGGCGTTACAGCAACTTCCAAAATGAGGCTACTCAACCTGAACAGCTATGCGCAGCTGTTAGCCGTAGACTACAAGGGACCACTGCTGGCCGCCGACAGTTCTGCCTTCCAGGTGCCCATGGCCCATCCCAAGGCAAAGCAGGTGCTAGTCACTGGCATGCTGGATGCCCTCAAAAGTCTGCTTCCGGCTAGTAATCATGTCCAGAGCTTGGTAGACAGTAAAATGGGCTTTCTCATAGGTAAGGACAAGTTCTCTAAATAAGGGATTTATATTCACTAATAATATCGATTCCAGATGCACTGTGCCACTTTGATGCTAATAGAAACCCCCTGCCTCTGGATAAGGAGAATCCCAAAGCCATTAGGTTCGAATTACAAAATTAAATACGTTGATTCTGGCGTCTATTCATACTTTCCGCTTTCAGGGTGGCGCTGATGGTCATCGATTTCCACGACATTTGCCACGGAACGCATCGCAGCGCAAGCGGCGTTACGAACCTGACGTTTGATCTGCTGGAGAAGAGCGGTTACCATGTTATCCCCATACCCTATAATGAGTTCAGCACCAGTGACAAGTTACTGAAACGCGTTCAGTATCTGGAGGCGAAGTTCAAGGCGATTGCAAGTAGCAAATAATTGCAGTTATAGTTTATATATTTTCCTTGTAATGTTTCATCAACATTTGAATTGTTTAAATTTTGTAAATGTAAAATTAGGCGCTGAATTACATGCTAAACCCAAATGGTGGAGTATGTCTAGTGGATAGATTTTAAAAGCAAGCGTTCAGTCGCTACAAAGAACTCTTGCAGACCCGTAATTTAAGCGAAAGAGCGTATTTTGAGTTGTTTTAAACGGCGTCAAGCTGACTGGAGCGTTGCTTGTTCATGCCCACCTTCCACCACTGGCCGGTTTCCTGGAATTCGATGGCCACGGCAGCCAAAGTATGGAACAGGCTGCGGGCCAACATGTGAAGGTTGCTGACATGGAGTATAAACTTTGGATCGTACACCTTTTGGATATCGTCGATCTTGTAGTGATCCCTTGTCTCCCGTTCCGTCAGGCAAATGCAGTTCCAAGGAGCCCAGTCATCACTCTTGTCCCAACGCGGCAATCTATCGGAAAAGTGTTGTATCTCAAAGAAGTACGAGAGTGTATTGATTTTGGAAAACTACCTCAGTTCGCTGAGATTCTCTGACTTGCTGAGGGCCGAGTGTCCATGCCAAATCTTGTCGATGATGTGACGCACATCGTCCGGCTGCATCACAAAGGCGAACGAAGTGGCGCACTTGCGTTTCCGCTCATCCCGATGAATGCACCGCAGGATGGACTGGTAAACCGTGTTCTCCGTGGCTATGAGCTATCAGTGGACATCTTGCCAATTAAACAAACTAAAAAGGACTCCGTCTAACCCACCTTAAGATAGTAGCAGTTCTTGCAGGTATCCACATGGCTTTGCCGCGTACGAATGGCGAATTCGGCAAACGTCTTGACCTTCTTGCAGACGATGCACATGCGCGAGGGCGTTCCTAGGAAAATACAGCTGAAAATACAGATGTGAACAGGAGATCCCTGGTTTAGTACTCACTCTTCTTGGGCTGGTCCTTTTGGAACTTTATCAGGTCAAAGAAGAGAATGCTCTGACGCTTGCGCAGAATTTCCACATCACTGGACTTGGCGTATAGCAGCAGATTCTTCTCACGATCGAATAAATCAAATAGCTGGGGATTATAAAATTATGATTTATAGTTATTAAAGAAGAATAAATGGGTATTCCCACCTCGGGAAAATGTGGATAACACTCTTCCTCGGTGAGCACAACCAGCACTTGGCGAATAAATTCCAGGCGATCCTCTCTGTTGCGCGGCTTACGCAAATCCTTGTAGATCTCGGTGAGGAAGCGCACCCGCTGCGTGCTCAAGAGGTCCATGTGGATCTTCGAGTCCTTGTAGCCGATCCACTCAATCGGCTTGCCCAGCTCCTTGAGCAGTTGATCGTTGCGGAACTCCTCCATGGATTTGTAGACGAGATTTCGCTGCCGCTCCACACCGTTCAACAGTTGAATCTCCTTGTCCAGCAGGATATTCACCTCGGCGATGCGGGCGGGGCCCTCATAGTTGGCCGTAATCCGCTTCAGCTCGGCCTTCTTCCAACGCCCCACCTCCGCGAAGAGCAGATCGAAGTCATCCTTGCTGCGTGGGAACTGCTTGATCACCCGGTGCCGTTCCACACGCTGCTCCACACACTTCTCGTACCGCTCTTCTTCCTGCATACGATTCTGCACCAGGAGACTGAAAATGGGTTCCTTATCAGCGGGGAGAACTACACACGATTCCCTGGTAAAGTAGGACTACCCACCGATATTCTGCGGCCCGCTTGTGGATGTATTTCCATAGGATCCAGCGTCTCCAGTTCCGCTGAATGAGCAAAATCTTCTCGAGCCTTCGCTCTGCCCGCTCTTTCTGGGCAAAAGTCTGGTACTTTCCAGGGACAATGGTAAAATCATTGGCCGCGGACACATACATAATGTTGATGCCATCTAGGTAGCATTGTACCGACTGCTCATGGGCCGTGTTCTGGAAAAGAAATGCATTTTAAGTGTAAATTCACTTTGGGACTGGCCACCCGACCTACCAGTATCTTTTCCTTGGGCTCCCATGTCTGAGTATCCCTGGTCTTGTACTTCCTGTACTTCATCTTATCGAAGTAGGGCCCTGTCTGGGTGAAGGCATCCAGATACTCCCTTCCGCTAACCTTATCCCGGTAGCCGCACAGAAAAGGCTTGACTATGGCTGCATTCTCGATCTCAACTACCACATTCTTCGGCTCGCCATCCTGGGTGTCCTCGCCGGAAATGTGGACAGTAATGAAGTCCGCCAGGCGGTGCTTGCTGTATGAGGAGAACCATATGAGTCTTTCCCACACCACCTGCAGAAATGTGTACTTACTCGTAATAAACATCGAGGTCGAGCTTGGGCTGTGAGGTCTGACTGTTGGCTTGGATGTTGGCATTGCTGAGCAGCTCCAGCTGGAACTCATGGATACCGAACTCATCCAAGGCAGTGGAGTTGATGGGTATGCTGTCGCAGAGCACGTTACCATCCTGCAGGAGCACCAGCAAGGCGGGATCCACCTCAAACTTGCGAGCGATGTCGTGCTTCACGTCACCAAGGGTCATGCAGTTCGGATACACCTGGGCCACAATGTCTGAGTCCGAGAGCCGGAACTTGACCGTCACGTTCTCCAGCTCCACACAGCACTCGTCCGAGTGCTGCTGCTCGGACTCGGTGCTGCATGAGTCGATGGGCGGCGGACATCCCGGTGGCTGCTTGGGCCGCTCGCAGGGCTCCACATTCAGTTGGACATTGGACACAAATGCCAGCGGTCGCTCCTCGACGCTCATCTTGCCGCACAAAATATATTTATCACCGGCAGAGTGAGGGGGGGACAATTGTTTCCAGATAAAGTAATTCAAAGTTGAAGTAAAACACCGCCTGCTGAGACAATGAAGTCTCGAAAAGACTACCATGGGGCGGGACCCACGAATTTGTTCAATAAATTTGATGGCCGCTGCTAGGCGCCCTGTTGTGGCAACGGGTTGTAGGCCAAAAAGCCCATTTGGCCGTAATTTCTCGCGTGCGAGTACAGAAGAGCCACAAAAAATATTTATAAACTAGAAAAGTATAGGGAAAATTTGAATTTATTTATTTCCTGCAACTATAATCTATTTCAAGCTAATATAATTATAAATAAAAAGCTTGCATTAATGTAAATTTATAAATATACATTATTTTCCCGTTCCAAGTTCTCTGAGCTGCACTGAATTCAATTTTTCTCACGCATTCGCACTGGATTTCCATGTGGTGAAAGCTTCCCATCATCTAATTGGCTACCCAATCCCATTGGGCATTTCCAAATATTTTGCATACCTCTTAACTATTTTCTAATTGCCACAAATTCAACACCTCAAATGATCCCACTTCGATCTGCCACATTTAATGGCCATATTATTTATTATTATTTATTGCACAACTCGAGGGGCATCTCGGAGAGACAACGGTGACAGTAATTACTTTTACTAAATGGCTTGGAAAGATGGCCGGGCCACACGTGAAGATGATTTGGAGCTACCGATGCTACCGATGCGGAAGCTGTTGTCTTTAATAATGATGCTTAATTATTATCTCATGATCCATGCAGATATCATCAAAGTTAATGGCTCCCAGCTCTTGGCGCCCCCTTCTCTCGCTTTCTTTCGCTCGATTTTGACCCAATTCCGGGGTTTTGTCAATTCGGCTCATAGGAAACGCGATCCAGTTGAAAGGTTTGGCCATTTCCCCTCTCCAAAGCAGCTTAACTCATAAGTATTGGCTTACAAAACCCAAAACAAAGTAATTGTTGGTTTTTTATATGTTTTTTCTTTTATTTTTTCGCTAAACTATACTAAATGAATTAATAAATAATGTTTTTGTTATAATAGAAGTTGGACTTCAGGTTGGAGGCCGTCAGCCGTGACTTCGGACCGGCATGGGCCACCTGCAGCCGGTGTGGGCGACCATTGAAATAATAGTCCTTGTGGTGTTGCACTCGCAGCACCTTGCTGGGATTCCTGTGGTCCCAATCAGGCTTCGATGTCGTCGGACGTGGCGTGGTCGTTGGTGGGGATGTCACCTCCGCTTCGGGCAGAATGGGATTGATTTTCATGGGCTGATAGTCCAAACCAATGCCGGGTATGTGGCGAAAGGGTAGTGGGGGTACGGGGATGTAATAGATTTTCGAATCCTTTTTCGTTTTTTTCGTCTTACTGCCGTTCTTGTTGTACTTGCGCAGGTTTAGCGGCTTCGAGGTGACGACATAGTCCATGTACAGGTTGTCCAGCGACGGGGACTGCACCACAATGCGATTGGCCAGCCTGGTGGGCGGCGCCTCTGACCTTGGGCCATATGAATAGGGTCGAGCTGCCACCAAATTGGCCAAGATGAGTAGGGATGCCAAGGGAATCAGTGGAGACATTCTGGAGAAGTAAAAAAAGAGCATAATAAGATATAACTATGTTAATTTTAGTTATGATATTGAAAAGTAATTATTCTGGATGATAAATTGTTGATTTTATTTTTAACTTGCTGACTTTGATTTGTAATTAAAATGAACAATAAACAAGGGAGCTTAATAATAAATAAACTCTGTTGAGTCTGCAACTCCTTTGTCTTCGAAATCCGGAATAATTATTCTATAGAAGAATGCATCATAATGGACAATAAAATTGCTGCTCTATTGTTTGCAGATATAATTGCATTGCCACAAGACGAAAGATACTGGTAAACTAAGAAGGATCTATTAAATCCGATAGATAAATCCAAGTTATATCCACTTAAAAATATCATCAGTTTCAGCCAATGGCAATGGAAGAGTTATCTGGAATGTAAATCATTTTTCAATCGATAAATGCGGCTATCGCGGCGTGAGAGGTGAGAGGGTGTCAAGGTGAGAGGCATCGAAAGTCGAGTGTTGAGTGGCGAGGTGCCACCACCCACGCCCCACTCAACGGACGACGAACGATTGTCCAAGGCTTTGATCGATGGGGTGGCAACCGAAGTGGCGAACCCGACTGCTCGTAATAATCATAATAATGGGCAATGCCATTTTCTGCAAGTCACATGCCAAAGCCGAATAATTTAATAACAAATAAATTGTCTGTGCGCATCAAAGCGCAAAATGTTTCGCCTTTACATGGTAAAGTTTCTCACGTTCCCCCTCACACACACATACACTCACACGCACACACACAGACCCCAGATAATTTTCGTTTCGATTTGATTTAAATGAAAGCATTTAATGCACGCTAATCAAAGCGACGCCGACAGCGAGCAGCGCTGCTGGCAGCAACGCGGCGCAGGCAGAGCAATTACGCTAATGAGCGCGTCGAGCGCCATCTGGCGGCGCAGATTTCAACGCTTCAGTGATTAATGAGCCTGTAAAAATAAATTGATCGCCGCGGCAAGACATCCGAAAAAGCCGGCGCAACATCGATTGTGATCGGCTTAGCGCAGAGAACAAGCGCGGCTCGACATGATTTTCGGGACTAACTAGGGGCGTTGGCGACTCGCCCCCCGTCTCAACAGGTTGTCTGCGGTATGCAAATCGCTTAAGCATATTTTTCCTTTTTCCGCCAATATAGACATTTGTCTAATTCTAGTGTCTGGAATAATTGCCTGCAGCGATTTGTTCGGTGGCGCCCCCTTTTGGTTACACCCAACAAAATGGACACAAGAAAGGCAGGGACGAAGATTTGATACCCATTCTTGGGTTCAATGGCAGATAAGATGTTCACAAATTAGGGAAAAGAATAAGCAATAAATCAAAGAAAAAGAAAATATACTGCTAATACATAAAAACCTAACATATTATGAAACAATTCGCTATTTAATCAAAAATTATATGCAAAATCCCTCCGCACATATTTTAAGACTATTAAAAATATAGGAAACTTTTATATAAGGCTAATTGCATGATCTGTTCTTCTATTATACTAATCAAATTTATTTTAATTTCATTAGTCACGCTTATATTACCCTGTAATTTTTACGAGTAAATCTTAATGCTTTGTAAACTTCTGATAAAAATTATAATACCCTAGAAGACCCAAAAAACTTATCTGTGATAAATGGCAGAAAGTTTGAATTTGCTTTGTTGACTGATCACGGGCCCCGCATGATATATGATCGGTGATAATAGAACACACAACGAAATGCGAAATGTCAGAAATACATTTAAACATACATATTTTAGCCCAGAGATACCACACTCGGGCTCATTACAGTTTAATTGCTCCGCTGGCTCTGCGATGCCTAATGGCTCAACCGCAGTTCACGCAGTTCAGGAACCAGAAACTTGAAAACTTTATTTAATTTGTCCACTCACTGACTTCAATTATCTAAGGCCTTTTTTTAATATATTTGCCGCTCGTATCAACATCGTTGCCAAGGTCGTTTTCGTTCGGCGCCTGGGCCGCCGTATAATAGGAGGCCTCATCTGCCGATGATGCGGGATGTGTGGATGTGATTAATCATATCACGCTCCCAGCTAGCCGCTAGCCGGCAGGTGAAAGACGAAAGACTTGGGCGGCGTGCTCGATGCAGACGAAAGACTTAGGCAACGAACTCGATGCAAACGAAAGACTTAGGCAACGAACTCGATGCGGACGGGCAGCAATTATAAACTTATTAATGAATGCAAATAAATTAACGTTCTCGGACTCTCTATGCTAATCGCACTCACTTTAAATGGTTGTAACTGCAGCTGCCGGTTTATTGCGTAGTTTCTTCAATTGTTTTTGCGGATTGTAAATTTATGGCTCAAGTGTCCTTCAACCGGAGATGATGATTGTTTTTCCCGATGATTGCTTATTCATATACTTGCATAAATTATGGAATTTAATTTATGTTTAATGGTAAGCGCACGTTCTATCACTTTTATGGTTGCTTAAAAACTACACTCTTCGCGGTCGTATCTGAATTTCCTCGCACTGCTTTGACGAGCCTTTTGTTCGAGCGCGCTAACTTTTGAACGTTGTGAACGCCTCGGAGTGCGGCAAATAAATGAGAGCTGCGAACAGTTTGTAATTTGTTTTTTTCTCCTTTTCTTCTTAAATCAAAAATCAGTCGGTCGACGTCGCTGTCGCTGTCGCTGCCACTGCCACTGCCACTGCCGCAGCCACTGCTTCTGTCGTCATCAGCGGCCGGCCACTGGAAGTGCGAGGCGAGCCGAGTCGGTGTTGAATTTATTATTGTGTGAGGTCCAATGGAGACGCCGATCCCGATGCAGATGCCCAGATGCTGATGCCCAACTGGTTGCCGGATGGCAGATGATCTTCGGATGATGAGCGGGCCATAAATTAGCCAGTTTATTGTTTGTCCACTTACTGTTACAGTTGGCAATTGCACTTGGTGGGATTTGCCTGCTCCGCATTCGCCGCCACTCGCTGAACAAATTCATCAGTTGGCATTTCTCGACTCCCCGAGACCAGAACTGGGCAGGAAATCCAACACCAAATGACCAGTCAGTCGGCTTTCGATTGAATTACACCTTGCCCATCCAGCCAGCTTCCTTAACCCTCTGCGTAAAGCCAGCTGGCATCTCGAAAAGTGTCAACTAAAATAACTATTTTGTAGCTTAAGCTTATTTCTTAATCTCTTTGGAAACTTGCCATCCAGTTCTTTGGCAAAACAAAGCCCAAATTCGTATGAATTTGCATAGATTTAAATCTTTACTTTCTTTGATTGGCTAAAACACGCTTAGATACTAATTGGCCGGGTTGATTTGATTATGGTTATCTTATTCCTTTTTCAAGACGATATTTACTGCGAGATTCTTATGACTTATGGCTCCTTTGGGCTTCATTCTAAGAATTATTAGACTTGATCGATAAATCAATGGCTTATGCAAACTATTTTCTATTTCGTTTCAACAAAAAAAGGGAAAAAAGCTAAAAGGTTTTTAAATTTATAACATATCAATTAACTAGGAGCAGCTTCCAGCAGCTTCTTCTGTCGCTGATTAATGCTTTGAGGGGCCAAGAGGGTTAAGGGTTTGGTTGTGGCTCTGGGACGGGGCGGCATGGTCTGCCCTCAGACGTCTGCCTGACAGCTCCTTTGTCTTTCCGATATTGTGCACAAATTAGTTACAAATGAACCTACGACAACAAAAGCCGTTGGCGGTAACACGAAGCCTTCGTTGAGGTAGGGTCTCGTCTGCTCCGCTTTTCTCGATTCAAAGTGTTAGGCTCTGGCTTATTGACAGGCCACCAAGCCGGCGGAGAGCAATGTGCGTGTGGCGCTCAAAGGGATGTCTGCGTTTTGGCCCTCATCATAATTTAATTGGAACGAATGGCGGCGAATGGTGTTCGAGCCACATTTTTCTAAACACCTTTGCGTGAGTTGTTGATGCTAATTGGGTATCTGTAAGTTGGTTGTTGGTTTGATTGAAAGAGGAATCCCGCTTGACCTTGCGCTGCCGGAGAAGACTGTAGCGGTGACCAGTGACCCATTGAGCTAGAAATAGCATCCATAAATCGCAGTGAAAATTTTCATGAATTATGGCGAAATGTACGCGAATGTGTGCCTTAATTAAATCACTTCCCTTCGAGGCACCGTTTTACGACCTGCTAATTAAAACAAGTAAAAGCAACTAGCAATTATATAAAGGCATTTCCACTCCACACACAAACTTTCCCAGGGCCCGGCCATCATCTTTCACCAGTTCCAGCCCCAGCTAGACCCCACACAGACTCTCTAAATTCGGCTCTAAACAAAGCGAATGACATAACACTACAAAGCGAAGCTAAGCAAATGCTGGAAAAGCACACCACAGCCGCAGGCAACTTCTGCAGACTCTTCTGACGCTGTAAGACACTTTTAAATATTAATTAGCCGTGGCAGCAGCAGCACCACAACTGCCGGCAATTAGACCTCCACCCCTCGACTGAGAAGTGTGTGTTGAAGTGCGTAAGCTCTCGCATGTGCCAAATGGCCACTGGCAGCTATGTTGGACTCCCAATCCATCCAATCCATCTCCCAGATGCAAGTATCAACTCGTTCTCACAGCCAAACTGCACGCATCAGCTGCAAGAACGACGGGCAGATCAGGCCACAGATCGGACCGGGCCAGGCCGGGAGTAATTGTAATTGTTAACGATTAGACAACACAAATCACGAACAAGCTGCCGAGCATCTATATAGCTGTATCTGTATCTGGAAGCGCCTCCGTGTGTATCTCAGTATCTGTCTCATTTCCAGCGCCGTCCGTGTGTGTGAACCGAGTTTTAGGCATTATTAAGAGTAATATGTTTAATGCTGACGGAAGCAATACGAGTAGATGGCTCTGGCACGGGGCTCTAGACGGACAGCTGTGTCTGCACTGTCACAAAAAACTAGGCACAAATTATGTCATATATAATAGTTACAGAATTTTAATTTGCATTCTGTTATTTTCACTTTCTGTGCGCATTTTCTTTCCTATAAAGAGAATATCAAATTATTTAAATAGGGATATAATATTTGAATCCTAAACCCAAATACCAATTATTATTTTCTTAAGGTTCCATCAAAAGTTTTTCGATTTTTGTATGATGATTAAAATTCCTACCACTTTTATAATAGAAATTCCAGAAACAACAAACCAAGCATAAACACATTTTACAGACCCATAAGGAACTCTCCTCATAAGATTATGATTTTCCCCTGTGTAGCACTGCCAACCCATTTAGCCACCGCCCCAGAGTCAGTCCCTCAGTGCCAATGTCTCGGTTTCAGTCTCGAACCCAGTCTCTTGGCTCCGTCTTGGTCTTCGGGCCAAGAGTGACAGACACACACTCTTGGCCAACGCTGCCTCTGCTGCTGGCGCTTGCGTGTTTGGCTACTGAATTTTTAAGCATTCGCCAGCACGCCGTCTGAAGTCGGGGTCTAAGGCTTCATTTACATTGGCAACGAACGTTTTAATTAGCCGCTTATAAAGACACAACACGGCGGCGGATCCATTTAGATGAATGGCGGGAACACCCACAGCCGGACAGCCTCAGAGCCACACAGCCACATAGTCACAAGCCGCGCTACGTCACAGTTAAGACGACTAATCAGTCGGCTTAAATCGCAGCGGTTATATATGGGCCAATTATAGCGAATCTTTTATTGTCGATAAATTCGCAGGTTCATTAAACCCGCGCACCGACCATAAACTGACTCAGGCACTTGGGCCTTTGTCTTGTCGCTTTTATCACTTGCTCGGGGTGCTTAATGCTGGGGAGCTTGGCATGTGGACACCATCGGATCAGTCCATCTTACCTGCCGGCAATGCACTTGGAATGAAGTTGTCGGCTTACGCAACGCAATGTTAACCATCCCGATTTGTGCACTTGGCATTTCTGAGAGCTGGACCTCGGTGGAACGGGGTCAGGCTGCCTCCACGTCTGCTCCGCTCGAGACTTTCATCGAAAGTCAAATATTTGTGGAGCACACAAAAGAAAAGTGTAACGAAAGGAAAAGACCAGCTAGCGGCCACCGACCATCGGTGGTAGATTGTCAGCCGCAAAAATTCAATATTTGCTCATCCGTTCCAAAACGTTTAGCGAATTCTTCGCGGGAATTGTGAAAGTCCCCGGGGGCAGGGAGCAGGTTCAACTGGGCGGAGCGCCCTGGCCATCGAAGCTTGGCCTCCGCCGCCACCGAACGGGGGCGATTGGCTGTGAATTGGACAGGCTATCCATCGAGTGGGTCTATTGAGTCATAACCAGGGTATCGAGTGCTTCGGAGAAAGAGCTCTTCGAGCTGTCCGTCCAGCCAAAGAAGAAAAGAGTGAGTGATTGGGTAAATAAGAGAGTTATCACGGCTACAGTTGGGGGGAATCCCCTTTGTTCTGACACTAAATGTCGTGTTCTAAGCGAACCAGTTAGTTTGTTATGTCATAGAAACTCGTAATTTTTGCAACGGAATTCGTTTTAACACTTAATTTTGTATTAGAATATGGTATATTGAAAGAAGTTTTCAGACTTCTTCAATGAATAAACGTAAGATTATCCGTTATTCATTATCCTTAAGCCATATTAAGCTGCTTATCGAGCCTATGATTTATATACACCATAAAGCCGACCCGCAAAACTTTCCAACGAACCAACAATCAGAGCAAGCGATGGATTGATATACAGATAGCCGTTGGTTAATGATGGCTTTATGGCCTTTTCCAGTGGCTGGAAGATTTTAACACGTCGTCGCCGCCCGTCAAGTGGCGAAAAAATTCTTTGGCTTTTCCATTAATGATCGAGAAGTTAGTTTTAGTAATTGGAAACCAGTTGGCCAGTAAAAAGGAAAAGCAGACGCTAGCATATAGCTACCATATAGCCCGATGTTTGTATTGTAATTGCGTTAAACGCATTAATTAGCCAGCAAAACGACGGACGAGAAGAAAGAGAAAAATCATTGGAAACGACGTTAATTACCCGGCGGCTTATATTGTTTCGGCTGCGCACCAGAGGCAGCAATAGCGAACTATTATTTCAATTGGAATTTAATTTCGTGAGTGGGCATTGTTCATAAATATTTGCCATCTTTATCGCTGGCCTAAATGCGTTGCTGCCCGCGGCCCCGATGGTTTGCAAAAAAATAGTGTTTACTCGACCCACGGCCAATCCCAACCTGGCCGACCTTGGGAGTAGAAACGAGCCATTAATGGCCTCCGCAGTCACACTCTGGCATGCCCTTTCCATGGCGTCGTCGGTGTCAATAAACCTGGGGTTCCGGGGAATCCATCTAGTCGCAGCATCCTCCACACATCCCATCTTATCGCCCGGCCAGAGATCTTCCAATGGCGACACTTAAGCTGTTATCAATGTATCTATTTTCATTGCGTTTATACGGCCCAAACTGGCCATTACGACTATAGTTCGTATAGTCGGTCTGCAGGCGAGGCCGTAAAACTTTAATTTCAATGAATTGCGATTAACATCTCGGTTTCCAGAGCATTATTGCCGTTCTGTCAAGCCGACTTGAGTCTATTTTTAGTTGACAGTAGCAGAACAAGGCTAAAATAACTTGAAAAAGGAAAAAGATCCAAAAATAGAACACGACGAGGATGGGATTCGAACCCACGCGTGCAGAGCACATTGGATTAGCAGTCCAACGCCTTAACCTCTCGGCCACCTCGTCACATGCGGCCTTGACAGCCAAATGCTGCAGTCGTTCTAACCCATAAAATGTACACTCTTAAAAAGATATTTTTTATTAAATATTTTAATGAAATATAAATTTTAACGTTATTTGATATATATTTTCTTTATTATTTCAAAAAATATACACACCTAAATAAAAGTTCTTGCCAGCAATAATTGCTTGATGCCGTTTCGCTTAATGCCTTGCATTCAGAACATTGCCTCTTATTAAATGACCTTGAATTATAAATATTTTAATATAAGCTTATTTAATACAGTCATTTAGTCGTATTTACAATTTTTTTCTAATATTTTATTTAATATTTTAAATTGAAATTTATTAAATTTTCAATGTTCTAATGCCTGTTGCACTGCTTGCTGTCGATAACAACGTGCAATTCGGCTTCGCTTATAACTAGAGGCGTGTTGGACTATGCCGCATCAACGGACGAGGTGGCCGAGTGGTTAAGGCGTTGGACTGCTAATCCAATGTGCTCTGCACGCGTGGGTTCGAATCCCATCCTCGTCGAAATAACTTTTTGTTTTTTTTTAAAGAAGTTTTCTAATAAAAATTACTTTTTGTTATTTAATTTATTTTAATAATAAATAATTTATGTAACGGAACAACTATTCCACTCACACATATACAACATTTAGATTTCAAACACCTTTGCCATTAATTAAAACATATAAAGTGAAATAAGATCCTTGCCAGTTTTTTGAGGGTAAGTTTTTGCAACCCTTATTTCAAAAAACGTTCGGAAGCGGTTTATTTCATGAGGACGAGGTGGCCGAGAGGTTAAGGCGTTGGACTGCTAATCCAATGTGCTCTGCACGCGTGGGTTCGAATCCCATCCTCGTCGAGAAACCTATCTTTTTTAGGGAATATCCTTTTTTATCCTTTTTTCTGAGCGAAATAGTCTAAAATGTGTTGTTTTGATATCTTTTCTTTTTATCCTTTGACTAAATTTTATAAAATATAAATTAAAACTTAATCGTTAATATCGTTTATATAACAATTAAATAAGAATGAATAAAATATTAAGAGACAAAAAATCACAATTCGACGAGGATGGGATTCGAACCCACGCGTGCAGAGCACATTGGATTAGCAGTCCAACGCCTTAACCTCT